>MJUU01001303.1:23296-45160 GCA_002080025.1 Modiolus philippinarum
TCTTTGTAAATACATGTCTTTTCAAACTCCTTATCATCTGTGTTACACCATTATTCATGTTCAATTCTTGTATCAAACGCATCTCCTTACAATGAACTTTTGATTATGCATACTTAGATCTTATAAAAAAGTTTCTGTTTAGAGTGAATTTTTACTTTAAATTTTATGTGATATTTGGAAAAATCAGGACAAAAAGGAAAAAAACAGGACATTTTTCTCCGATCTCTCCATAAAACAAGGACATGCACAAAATCTTAAATTTCACAACAAACCAAACGACTGAAATCGTTCCATTATTCTGTAATTAATTTTGTCTTATGTACTATCTTAACATACATTGAATAGTACCAAATAAGGTAATAATCGTGAAAACTAACCTATCAAAATTTCTCTCCAAAACACAGAACATCTCTCCAAAAAATAGGACCAAATCGCTCCAAAAAACACAACCTAACAAGACAACTATGTCTACTGTGATTACAATTACTTAAATCTTTTAAAGTAATGCATTATATTACACATCACAGTTTAGAAATTTTATTATGAAATGGAAAATTTAATTATACATGTATTTGCAATTTGTTTTTGAAAAATATTTATGTAATGGAGCTGTTGCATTCCACATTATTAAAGTCTAAAACTTGTCATTCATGTTCATTCTGTTCTGCCTGTGTATTTCCCAGTTCAGAATGTACCATGACTGCTCTTCTACACCAAATATCACAGGTGACACAATTATGATAAGCTTTCTAGAAGTTTTTGATCTATTTTGTATTAAATTTAGACACAAGATGTTTTACAGCTTAGAATTTGAAACCTTGGAAAGTGACAGTTATACATCGGTCCTTTTTTTGTAATATTTTTTTTATTTATTATACCCCCGTTTTAGTTGGCAGTATGCAGTGATCATGGTGTCCGTTCGTCAGCCATAGGGGTACACATTCAATGTAATTTTCACAGAATGTTTAGTACATATTGCCATTGTGCACCAACTATTTTAAAATTTGATTTGACTTTTCATTTTTAATATTTTTTCTGGAATCTATTTTGGAGTGGGCAGTTTACATGAGTGAGCTCCTTTTACATTTTTATAGTTTGTTTTTACAATAGCTTTTTATTAAAAACAATTTAAAATGTTCATACTGCATACTGGTCAATATATTTGTGAAATCTTTCAAGACATTGTATTCCTGGTTGGTTTTCTTAATTCACTCAAAATACCCAAATTAAAGCCACAAATTTAAATGAATGGATTGCTATGTGTCACAGGCGATAATCATTGATCTTTGATTTCAAGAATACGTATTGTAAAAAAAAGGTTGCAAATTTTCAAAGAAGAATTGAAATTAAATGCTTTTCAATAAAAGTGCAACATTCCTTAAAGAAATTTTTTTTAGATGAGTTGCAAAATCATGTAATTCTCAGACTGCAAGATAAAAGTGATAGTCAATTAAAAAAAGTGCTGACAATTTTACATAGGGTTTCACTACAATTATACATCGGCAAACGAATACCGGAGCAAGAACGAGGAAAGGGGAAATTCTAAAATTAATTTATGTAATGCCATGTAATGCTAAAATTACAGGCATCTTTGAAATGGAATGCATTACATTAAATTTACATGTAATACTGAATTTGGAGCATTACACATTACACGCATTACTTTGTAATAATGTAATGTATTATAGGGCATTACAATTACAAATTAGCATTACCAAATGCCTGTTATCTGTTTTATTTTGCTTTGGTTAGAGCATTGTTGAAATTTATTATTGCAAAATGAATAGTAAATTCAGTTAGCATAACTATTCTACCGACATTCGATGTTGTAATATAATTTGATCGAACCCGGTACCTAAGGTTTTGAACCAGCCTTGCTTTGCTCCATAGCAAGCTAAAAATGTTTCTGTGACCCAACCAATGAACTCTCCATAAATATAGGTAGCCTGAAGCAGTAGTTTTCAACATTTTGAATGTATTGCTGTCACTGCCTCCAAATACAATAAGTTTGGTTCAAATCCATCCGGTCGTCGTCAAGAAAAGTTTACTATGAACGGAAGGACAGACGCAGGACATCGATGGACGCAGAGTAAAGCTCACCCTGGCAAAGCCATGTTAGCTTAAAAAGAAAGTAACATTTGTCCTTGGTCAGTGTGAACGACATAAACTTTCCACTGCAAAAGTTATACTGCATTCACCTTTCAACAAGATAACTAACCAACTAGTCATTTTTTAATATTGAATATTGACCCGCTGTTTTCATTTTTCAACGTGGAAAAGCGACATCGTAGGTCTCCGTCATGTAAATGTTTAGTAGTGTTTTTCTTTTCTAAATATTAAAAATAAAAAATCTGAAAAATAAAAAATCATGGTTTCAATTCAAATTATATTCACAGACCATGCATTATGTTGGTTTTAAGATTCAAATCATTAGAAACAAAGAATAGATGACCAAGAAAGACATGGATGTAGCGTTGCTCGACAATTAGCAAAGAATTCCGCTAGGGGCCGTCTTGAACTTACTATGAGGTATGAGCAAAGCTCATTGTTGAAGGCCTCATGGTGACTTCAAAATGAAGAACAACAATAAAAGCGTTGTTCCTTTGCTTGTTTTTTACCATATATTTGTAGAGACTTTGTCTCATGTGCATTTACTCCATATCCTTTTATTCACCATTAAATTACTTTTAAACCCCAACAGTCCTTCAGTGGTTTCTTTTAAAAATTTTTTACACTATCATTGTAGAAAAAATTATCAATACATTATTTAAATATTAATGACTGCATCAGTGAACTGATACAAGTTGTCGAAATGGTCATATGCAGAGTAAATTTGGTATTTTTGTGATTTAACGAACTCCCTTATCAGATTCAAGACTTAAATTCACTTCTACACATTGAAAATAAAATTTCTGTAATGTTTCATGCAATTTCTTGAGCACTTGAATTTTCTATTTAGGTAACGATCGCTATTTTGAAAATTTAAAGACCAAAATTCACTTCTACACATTCTAGACAACCCTTGTGTCAAATTTCATTTAATTCTGAGCACAGTGAATTTCCCAACATTTTTCCGTTTCAAAGGCTACTGTCATCATTTTGGAAATTCAAGACCTTTGAAATTTGGATTACTGATGTCCGAGAAATCTGTCACACAATGTCGCGACTGAAAGCATGAGAAAAAGAATAAAAATAACTTCATTGTGTTTGGATGCAAACACATGAAGGCTATCAACGAACTTCCATGTCAGAACCCAAAGTCTAACAAGGGCTGTCTAAAGAACTTGTATCGCTCAACTTGGCCAAGGCCAATACAAACAGCCAAATAAACCTACGTGCTACAAGGTGTTATTTTCAAACTATGTTAAACTATTTTCCGTAAGTACCGGCCGAAATCTTGGGACAGAAATGCTGGAGATAATTTTAAGGACATAATAGTAAAGTATTATTTCCAAATGAAATGGGCAAAATTTCAATGTTTCGAAGGACGTAAAGCGAGAACTCCTGGCACCTCTGAACCCCAAGTCAAAATTAGCCTATGTTTAGTAGTAAACAACTCATATACTAAATTTAAGAAAGTATGTTATTTTGGTCACAAGAAATCAGTCGTAACCCTAAAAAAAGAAAACTTCAAAGTTTCAAGGGCCTTAACTTGAGAAACCTTAAATCAAAGTTGTCCTGCGTTTTGTGGCATATAACTTGCACACCAACTAACCAGGTTTGAAGAAAGTATGTTATTTGGTTTACAAGATATAAGTTGGAAAGGACAGACAGACGGACAGACGACTGAGGGAATCACTACCCTTCCTGTAAAATTTCATCAAATTCTGAGCTCCTCTATTTTCAAGACGTCTATCTGTTTCCATGGCAATGACAGCCATTTCGATGTCTTGGACACCAGAAACTGATTCCTCACAATGTAAGGCAACTTTCCCGTATTTCATCTAATTCTGAGTACTCTTGATTTTCTCGCCATATGTATGTTACCATGGCAAAAACCGCCATTTTGAAGTCTTGGAGAATCAGACTAGAAAACAATATCCACATATAAGGCAACTTTCCTTAAAAATTTTATCCAATTCTTAGCACTATGAAGATTTCTGCTTTTTATCTGTTTATAAAGCAACGGTCTCAAATTTGGAAATTTCAAGACCTATAAAAGTAAGTTTAGATCTATTTCTATCTATTTCTATCATCCCAGCAAGTTTCACGAGATCACTGGTTTCCGAGAAAGTCATCGGACAACATTGCGATGGAAAGCGAAGGTAATAATTAAGAAGAAACACAGCAAAAAGAAAAGGTCTCCACGTATTTCGTTTGAACATTTTAATAAGTGAAAATTGTGTTTGGATGCAAACAAAAAGTCTCCCAAACGAACCGTCCATATCAGAATTCGAAGTCTACACATGAGCTCTGTACATACTAAGCAAACTTTCAGTAGAAGTTTATCAAATTCTGAGCGTTTTGAATTCTCACGCTTTTCAATTTCACTGGGAATGATCGCCATTTCAAAAATTCAAAGACCAAAAGTTGATTACATATATATTATTGGCAACCTTCCTGTAAATTTTCATGCAATTCTAAGCACTGAAATTTTCTGCCGTTTTCCCTTTTCATGGTAACGGTCGACGTTTAAAAACTTCCAGTTTAGAAATCATTTTTCTCACTTTTGAGACAGGTCAGTTCCTATTTTAGCGGTGTGAGATTTTTCTTTCTCACCCTACCTGTAGTGCTCTCTATGTAACCAAAACCTGGGGGAGATTTTTCTTTCTCACCCTACCTGTAGTGCTTTCTATGTATCCAATGCCTGGGTGAGATTTTTCCTTCTCACCCTACCTGTAGTGCTTTCTATGTATCCAATGCCTGGGTGAGATTTTTCCGTCTTACCCACCCATTTTCCGTCTCACCCAACCGCCTGGGTGAGAACACTTACACGATCTTTTTCCCGCGATTTTTGTATCTGCTTGACATTCATAATGCACTTGTCTTTATGTTTTTGCTTCTTAGATAAGCACATTTTCAAACAACGTCGACTTATAAAACTGTGTCTTTAACTCTTGACACCTATTATATGTACCAGATAATTCTAAAAATAACGTTATACTCAACATTCAAAAATCCCGCTTGAATCTTATGACGTCATAAAAGGGGACGTAACTCCCGTAAGTAAACAAAAGTCGGGAAGGTCAAATTTCAGATCAACGATTTCAGTGTATAAGTAGACACAAATGAAAAGCCACAGTAAGCCAAGTAAATAATTGTGTAATGTATTATGTTTTGAATTATTTAGTGTCAACAGAAATCCAGCGTATATGCTTAGTAGTACAAAACATGATGTCCAATGTCAAAATGAACAACTGCCCGTTCGTGTTGGCAGGGTGAGAAAACAAATCAAACACGGGTATGTGTGCGAGACAAGGTAAATCTCACACACCCTCGGGCAAGATTAGGTAGTCTCTGACTCGGCAAAGCCTCGTCAGAGACAACCTTAATCTTGCCCTTGGGTGTGTGAGATTTCCTTGTCTCGCACACCCACCCGTGTTAGATTCATATTGTCTCACCCGTGGGTGAGACAAGCTACACGCACATTTTCCCGCCAAATTATGGTGATCATCGTTCTATATGAATTTAAAGTTTGTCATTCGAACATAATTAAAGTCATAACTATTGCTACACTGATGTGTTTTGTGCTGATAATGTTTCAGTCTGTTGTGTGATTTAACGGAAAGCTAAAAGCTAAAATTGCCTTTTAAAAATCCCGCACTCAAATATGTTATTACGTTGCAAAGAAAGGGACGTAACTACCGAATGTAAACAAACGACATGTGAACTTCAGATTTTCTGACATATATGAGAAATTACAGCGTAAAAATACAATAAACAAAACTTGGAGGACAAGACTAGAAAATGATTGTGTAATGTGTTATGATTTGAATTATTTGAATGTAACAGTATCGCGTTATTATGCCTTTCACGAATGACGTTATGTCCAATGTTAACAAGTCATTCGTGTTGGTAGGGTGAGAAAAAGAATCAAACACAGGTTGGTGTGCAAGTCAAAGAAATCTCAGACACCCGCGGGCAATATTAGGCAAAGCCTCGTCATAGACATCCTTAATCTTGCCCTTGGGTGTCTGAGATTTCCTTGTCTCGTACACCAACCCGTGTAAGTTTCTTATAGTCTCACACCACCCCATGTGAGACAGCCTCGTGCATACTATGACGTCATTGACGTCATTCCACTGTATTAATTTTTGTTACCTTTCATACAATTTGGAACAATTAATTTCCCTTCCTTTTGTCCTTTTACATGACAAAAGTCGCCATTTTAAAATCTTTCAACCCGACGATCTATTCATCCAAATCAAAAAGTTTCTGTAAAATTTAATCCAATTTCGAGCACATCTAATTTTCCCGGCTTTTGTTTACCTTTCCATAGCAACGGCCTCCTTAAGCCCCTAAATATTTTATACAACCTGTCTTAAAAATTTAATTAATTTGGGCCTTTTAAATTATCCATGCCATTTTTAATGGGCACTGTGGCCCTTTTGAAAATTCCCCTTATGAGAGTGGGATCTTGATTCCTAGGAAGTTTTGTTGAGATTGGGTAAGTAGTTTCCGACAATTTTGTTGTAAAATATCACAGCATAGCGACCAAAAAGAGGAATAACCAGAGGCTCCCAGGAGCCTGTATCGCTTAATTGGTTTTCAAGTCTGATCATGTTTTCTATATTTCTTTGATGGGCTTTTTTGACTTCCAACTTTTTTGGCAGCCATTTGAAAATGGCAGTCAATAAACAATTTTCAACTCCGGTTTTGAAGTAGTGACATCAATATCCACTTGGATACCAAATTTAATTGAAATCAGATAATGTTGAATTTTTCCGCCTTTGTCGGTGGCCATTTTGAAAACGGCAGTCAATGAAGAATTTTTAACATTGGTTTTGAAGTTTCGACATCAATACCTATTTGGAATCCAAATGTCATTGAAATCGGACAATGTTGAGTTTTCCCGCCTTTCTTGGCTCAATTTTGAAAATGGTGGTCAACGAACAATTTTAAACATCAGTTTTGAAGTTGCAACATCAATATCTATTTGGAAACCAAATTTCATTGAAATCGGACAATGTTGAATTTTCCCACCTTTTTTGGCGGCCATTTTGAAAATGGCGGTCAACGGACAATTTTCAACACCAGTTTTGAAGTCGCCACAGCATGGCAAACATTTCACCATGTTACACTTAACCTTCATCTTCTATAGTTTTGGAAATAAAAGACGAAAAATGAGAAAATTTTAAAAATTCGGTGAAAAAGGGCAATAACTCCTACAAGGGTATATGGGTTTTCAGATTTTCATCAAAATTGCACAGTGGGTAGATCTCATCATGCTGATCATTTTCACCTCTTGTCAGATTTTTTATATCTGTTGCTGTTTTCGAGTTATTAGCCAAAAAACTGCAATTTACCCCTATGTTCTATTTTTAGCAATGACGGCCATGTTGTTTGACCAGCCGACTAATCGAACACAATTTTGAGAAGCCATACCCTGGTGATGATTCAAGTCAAGTTTGGTTACATTTGGCCCAGCGGTTTCAGAGGAGAAGATTTTTGAAATTGTTGACGGACAGACAGACAAACAGACGACGGGCGCATAGCGATGGCAAAAGCTCACATGGCGTTTTAGGTCAGGTGAGCTAAAAATAGGAAGTAACTGTGCAAAAACATTGTTGGGCGACTTAATAAGAATAAGAAACAGGGGAAAAACTATAAGTCACCAATAAATTTGTTTTGGAGAACGTTTCAAACTCGCTGATTACTTTTAAGAAGATTTTTTAAAATATCATTTATTGCGGAACATGGTAAAATTCAACAATGAAAAATAATCAAGTGTTATAAACATTTGGGAAATACCTTTTCATCTGGTGATATTTTGTCAGCTCGTATTGAAAAGTATAACAAAATCAGCATTTGAAACTTATGTACTGCGAAAACTCTATCACCCTATCCGAGTTCTGGTATTTAGATTCACCAGCTGTTGTTAGTCCGCCTTACGTCACAAACGTGTCCGCCCCATGTGACCATGAATGTACTTCAACAACATAGTTTCATGACGTCTTGGGCTTTATGACGTAACGTTCTCTATACTGTGACGTGGTCTGGTAAATCCTGATACAAGAGCTCGGATATGGTCTATTGAAGCGATTCGTGTTTCTTCCATTTTAAATGTGTAGAAATGTATGCTGTAGTTGTAACTGATTTAAACATTTTCAAAAATGAAATAGTAACCTTGAAAAATGCAGCATAAACCAATCAAATAACAGACTGCTTAAGTGCAAACTAAGTAAGAATAGACCTTTTCATGATAACTGCGGTCCTGAATTTTGCACATGCGCTCATATGCCTTTGAGTGGGTAAAATGCAACGTCATAAGATATGTGACGTCTTGATTTATTGTCCTGAGACGTCATTTTTGCTGGAGATGTTTCTATTTTCCACTCAAAAATCACAGGAACGCAGTTATCGTGAAAGGGTCTATAATCCAGACAGGCTCACGATGACTAATAACTTTAACAGACTACAACAATCAAAGAAATCCATAACAGAAACACACATAAAAAGAGAAAAGTAAAGAATAATAGGAGCTAAGAACAACCGGGCTTGGTACCCGTATTAACCAAAGTCAGCGTTAGGGTTTATGATTTTGTTGTACCCAAATCCCCCATTTCTCCATCCAATTTTTTTCATAGAAAAATTACCATACAAATTTAGCCAAATATATGTAAACTACTAACTACAAGACTACTTTCTTGAACAAAAAAGAATGAGGCAAAACTTATATTAGAATTTCGGTCAAGGAGTGCTCAATGCTATACTGCCGGTCAGTTCAAGGAACATTATATGCTGATAAAACAATGTCGTAATATGGAAGGAAATTTGAACTATTTTCTATGTAAATATACTTCAAGAAAAATATAAAAATATATGCTGCGAGACAGCTGTCATACATGAAGAACAACGAAATAAAATTATGAAATAAAACTAAAATCTAAAAAATATATGTACAAGAAAGAAAAGGCCAACATTTTTGGAGTTAACTCCATTTGCGAGGGTGAAAAAAGAACAGGAACATCATCGTGGACCGAGACACAATGTCATGTTCATTATGTCGTCTCCAACTAAAACACTGTAATTGGAACATCAAAGACATGGCCTAAATAGAAAGAAAATAACGTTAGGTGTATATACAGAAATTACGAAACAATGAAAAACAAAAAACAAAACAAAAAACAAAAAAAAAAAAAAACAAACAAACAAAAACAAAAACAAAAACAAAAAAAACCGAAAAAAAAACCAAACAAACAACTGATGATAAGCAGACATAAAACAAGTTCTAATCTACGGTATTCTGTTTATTCTCCCTTGGACGTACTGTACAGAGGCGATGGATGATTCGCTGTTCAAGCATAGGTCTATTTTTCTATGTGTTGTGATCGTTTACTACCTTGAGACACTAGTGCTTTTGTCAGGCAACGGATGACAGTGATTGTAAGAGCACTTTGACAGTTCAAATAATGTTTGTTGACAATTTCATATCCATGACCGGAAGAGACATGGATGCAGCGATGTTCGACATTTACCAAAGAATTTCGCTTATACCGGCGCTTGGGGCCGTCATGAACTTACTATGAGGTATGAGCAAAGCTCATTCTTGATGGCCCCATGGTGACTTCAAGATGAAGGGCAACAATAAAAGCTTTGTTCCTTTGTTTGGTTCAGCCATGTATTTGTAGAGACTTTGTTTCATGTTCATTTACTCCAAATTCATTCATTGTTTATTTATAAAAATAAAAACTGACTGAATTGTAATGTACAAAACAACAATAAATTTTGTTAAAAATAAGAAAGATCTCCTTAAGAAAAAGCTCTGTCCTGAGCTGGTTTTCATTTAGATCATGAATGTTCACAATAAAACTTTATATGTCTTCCACTTTGTGATCTTAGTAATATTTTGTTTGATTTGCAACATAAGTTGTCCAAAATGGGCACCATTTGCAGTTTAATCTTTTATATATAGGGTCGGTTTCTAGTTATACATATATACATGTATTAATCTTTCATTTAATCCACACATATAAAACTGGTATATATATTTTTCTGTTTTGTGCTGGTTACAATGGATCGGATAAATAATTGAAAGACATCTTCTGACGAGAGTGTCTAATTCATAATGATTTTAAGATAAAGATAAAATCGGGGCGTAGTTATGATTTAGTCGCATGTTAATCAATATAATTTCACAATCTTACTTGAAGTTTCGTAAGACTTGGAAATCATTTATAACTAAGCTACCAAATTAATATTTTCTCAGCTTGAAATTATCTTTCCTGCTTATATAGAGTTGATCAAGAGGCATTTAATTATCTATTGTAATTATTTAATCAGTCAATATCTCGATGATGACCGGTGACCGGTCCCAATTTTCTCGATATCGACTAATACATATAGGTTTTAATACAGCTTTTTATTTTCAAAATATCTTCAATGTTTAATATAAATTTTCTGTGTACATTTCCAATGCTGAATCTTTAAGTATTTGCTCTTTTTATGCAACTGTTGTTGTTGATAATTCACCTGATGTCACTCTCAGTTTCACTGGAGTTCCCACTGTGAGTGCCTTGTTTTTGAGTGTCGTGTTTTCTATTTCTGTGCTTTGTATCTGTTTTTATGTCATTGTTTTCTGTGTTTAAGGTCATTGTTTTCTGTGTCCTCGTTTTGGTCATGTCTTTGGACTTCGATTTTTGTAAATTCTGCTCCTTTGTTCATCCGGTATTTTCTGCCGTTGTTTCAATGTTAACAGAGTAATTGTTGCTGACCTTTTTTCTGTGTTTTTCAAAAACTAAACGCAATGGTTACTAATATAGAGACAAATATCACGATAAAAACTGCTCTGGGGATAGCCATATGGACTGACCAATCAATTATACACTTGTCTCGTGGTGCATTATCACGTTGACTATCCCTTGGACAATTATTAAATATATCTAGTGATAATTCTCTGTATAAGTAACTATTATCAAAGTAAATATTAAAAATCAGTCAAATAAAATATATCTGATAAAACAAGAGGCTCTCAAGAGCCTGTATCGCTCACCTGGTCCTTGATTAACATAGTTATTTTATGTTAAAGCCCATATACATGTATATAATAAAACTATAGTTCCAATATGCCCAATTAGTTTAAGGGGAAAAGACGTCTGTTAGTGTTCCCCATGGGTCCAATGTTAAAATATTTTCCCTGTTGGCAGCCATCTTGGATAAAGTGGACCTGAGAAAAAAAAAACATTTTCCTCTCAGGGGTCCACATAAAAACTATTTTGACCAATATGAAAAAGAAAGGAAATGGGGTAAATTTCAAGGAGACAACATTCCATATCCAGGTTAAAACGACAAAAAACAAAACATCTAGGGGTCACCATATGGTCTTCAACACAGTGAGGAACCTCACACCATAAAGTAAGCCCTAAATGGCCCCGAAAAGGAAGGTAAAAAAGTGAATAAATCAATGGAAACAAACCGCATCCAATAACCAAAATATCAAGAAACTTAAATTTTATAAGAAGACAAGGACAAGCTAATGACCAACATATTCCTGACTTGGGACAGGCGCAAAAATTGCGGTGGGGTTAAACTCGTTTTCTTGGATCCAAACCCTCCCCCTATGTGTGGTGAATGGCTAAAAATAAATACACAAAAAGACTCACAGTAAAAATCAAACTAGAAAAAAGTCCAACTTATCAAGACGAGTACCCTTACAATGAAGTACATAAAACATGAAGACAATACACACAGGTACTGTCCGGACAAATGTTCGCAGTTACTGACAGCTAGCTAAGGACAAAATTTCCGTTGACTATGTTATCAAGCCTTCTTACATATGAAATTTCAATTGAAATACTTCTAAATAGATTTGGTATAACAACATCATCAATTATGAAAGAACATGATATTGTGCAATGCCAAATAATGCCAATATGAAAAATTGTTTAAATTTAGTTATGGTATAAAGCATTCAGGAGATGATCAATATTTTTGCCAACAAAAACCAGAAGTAAAGATTTAACAACAATGCTGTATTTATATTTTTTCTGAATAAGTTTGTTCAGCGGATTAATATGTTTGGAAGGACAATTTTTGAATTTATGCTCTTTGTAAATAATATTTTCATAGAAGTCTGGATGTGAAATGCACTGATGTATAAGAGCCCTGCATGTAGAACTAAATTTTCTTAATAAGTCAATGTATCTATAATAAAATTTAGAGAATGTTTTTATCAATTTATGATATCTAAACCCTTGATGCAGAAGTTTTTCAGTGAGACAAAGATTTCGGTCGTTGAAGTCAGAAACATTACTACATACTCGTGCTTATCGAACAAGTTGTGAAATGTAGACCCCGTAAGAAGGGGCTAACGGAACATCGCCGTCGAGATGGGGGAAATTGACTATAGGAAATGAGAAATCATCCCTTTTATCATAAACCTTAGTGTTTAACTTTCCTTGATTTATTGATATATCAAGATCAAGAAAAGGAGTATAATCACTGCTGCTATTGGATTTATTTAAAGTAAGTTCTGCAGGATAAATTTCATCTGTAAATTTAGAAAATTCAGGATTATTTAAAGCCAAAATATCGTCCAAATATCTATATGTATTGTTAAATTTATCCACTAAATGCTGTTTAGAAGGGTCTTTTTGAATTTTTGCCATGAATTGTGACTCGTAGCAATAACGAAATAAATCTGCTATGAGAGATGCACAGTTGGTACCCATAGGAATACCTATTTTTTGCTGATAGACTGTATCACCGAAACGAACAAAAATATTATCAAGAAGAAAATTTAATGCTTTTATCATATCTTGACAAGTCCAGTTGGTATATTTGTCATATTTGTCGTCACTGAAAAACGATTTAAATGTATTGCAACAAATGTACGTACATCCTGATTTTTTGAAGGACCATTTGATCAAATACGAAAATTTCTCTTTGATGAGTCTATGCGGCAATGTAGTATAGAGGTTAGAAAAATCATAGCTATCGACGGAGGTGTATGCTTCATTAACAGATCGAAGTCTTTCCAAAACTTCTACCGAATTTTTAACACTCCAAAAGTAGTTAATTCCACTGTATTCATAACATTTGTTGCTAAAGTTGATGACGAGATTTTTTATGGTAGTAAGTGCACTGGTCAATAACACAGAAATATGTGTAGTTGAACATTTACTTGATGCCGAAATAAAACGAAATTTGAAAGGATTTTTGTGTAGTTTAGGAAGCCAATACATCAAGTTTGATTCTTAAATTGGCTCAGTAGTTTCAGAGGAGAAGATCTTTGAATGAGTTTTCCCATAGGGTCCAATGTTAAAACTATCTTTCCTGCTGACATCCATGTTAAATTTAGCGCAGACCTGAAAACAGCTTTGTTGTAAGGGACCACCAAAGGACTATTGTGGAAAAGTTTGGTGCCAATTGGCCTAATAGTTTCAGAGGAGAAGATCTTTGAATGTGTTTTCCCATAAGGTCCAATGTTAAAACTATGTTTCCCGCTGGCGGCCATCTTGAATATCGTGCGGGCCTGAAAAACAGCTTTTTTGTAAGGAACCACCAAAGGACTATTGTGGCCAAGTTTCGTGCCAATTGGCTCTATAGTTTCAGAGAAGAAGATCTTTGAATGTGTTTTCCCATAGGGTCCAATGTTAAAAATATGTTCCCTGCTGGCAGCCATCTTGGATATCGCACGGACCTGAAAAACAGCTTTTTTGTAGGAACCACCAAAGAACTATTTTTGCCAAGTTGGGTGCCAATTGGCTTAAAAGTTTCAGAGGAGAAGATCTTTGAATGTGTTTTCCCATAGGGTCCAATGTTAAAGCTATGTTTCCTTCTGGTGGCCATCTTGAATATCGTGCGGACCTGAAAAACAGCTTTTTTGTAAGGAACCACCAAGTTTCGTGCCAATTGGCTCAATAGTTTCAGAGAGGAAGATCTTTGGATGGGTTTTCCCACAGGGTCCAATGTTAAAACTATATTCCCTGCTGGCAGCCATCTTGGATATCGCACGGACCTGAAAAACAGTTTTTTGTAGGGGACCACCAAAGAACTATTTTTGGCAAGTTGGGTGCCAATTGGCTCAGTAGTTTCAGAGTAAATGTGTTTTCCCATAGGGTCCAATGTTAAAACTATGTTCCCCGCTGGCGGCCATCTTGGATATCGCGCAGACCTGAAAAACAGCTTCTCTGTAAGGGACCATCGAAGGACTATTTTGGCTTAGTTTGGTGCCTATTGGCTTAATAGTTTCAGAGGAGAAGATCTTTAAATGTGTTTTCCCATAGGGTCCAATGTTAAAAACTATGTTTCCCGCTGCCAGCCATCTTGAATTTCCCGCAGACCTGAAAAACAGCTTTTTTGTAAGGAACCACTAAAGAATTATTGTGGCCAAGTTGGGTGCCAATTGGCCCAGTAGTTTCAGAGAAGAAGATCTTTGAATGTGTTTTCCCATAGGGTCCAATGTTAGTTTAAACATATTTTTATTTAAATTCATGACACATATACAAGCATACATCATACATAATAAGCATAACAGAAAATTAGGATTCAGAAACAAAATGAAATCAGCTTATATAAATCTGTCTCCTTAATTAAAGACGACTTTGATAAATAATCATAAATGTAATAAGCATGAAAGTGATGTTGACATATAATGGTATAACATAAGAAGGAAAAAGATTACAAAGAAAAAAAAAATACATGACACTGTATGGATGAAATGAGTCAAAAATTAAGTAAAAGCAATTTAGCTATTTCAAGTGATAAACCTCTTGCTTTTTATAATGTATTTTTGAACTTTAAGGAAAATCTCCCTATTTTGGTCTAAATTTAGTGTATCTGAACCAAATAAAAGAAGTTTCGAGTTTATATTTCGTGTACAGTTTATCGTAAAAATCAATTCGTTACGTATGTTAAGATAATTTGGGCAATTAAGTAAGAAATGGACAGTCGTTTCAATTTGTCCACAAGTACAATTTGGAGAATCTACAAGGTTGCGACTGAAAAGGTGTTCGTTTAGAGAACTACTTCCAAGTCTCAACCTGGTGTGCAGAATCTGACAAAGTCTTGAACCAACGTAGTAATATTCTGGACATTTACAAGATTGCTGATTAATCTTGTTTTTAAATATATCAACTGAAGGGGAGATACGGATCTCCTCCTTCAACTTATTCCATAGTTTTATGGTAGAAGGTAGAAAGTAGTCTGCATAAAAGCTCGTGTTTGTACGGATTTCCGAAATATTTCTCGATTGTCATGTGTAATGCGCATGTAAATTTTCAACGAGAGAAGGTACACAGTTTTGTAAGTAGCCAGGAGTTAAATTATTAACCATTTTATAAAAAAAGCAGCAAGCTGTGTTTCTCCCTTCTACCTTTCAACGATTCCCATCCCGTTTTCTCATATAGTTTTTTAATTGCGGTTAATTTAGTACCTACCGTAACGATTCGCATTGCTTCTATTTGTACATTTTCAATTTTATTTACAAGACCAAGATTGTTACTGTCCCAAACGACGTCCCCGTATTCTAAAATTGGTCTTATGTACGAGACATAGATTTTTTCCAATGTAAATCTATCGAGGATAAACCGGAATTTACGTAATATATTTAGCCTTTTATATGCTTTCTTTACTATATAATCGATATGGTCGTGCCACAAACCATTGTTTGAGAAGTACATCCCCAAGTGACTAGTTACTTCTCGTATTCTACAATTATTCATATATAAGGGGGCATGAACAGGTTTGTTAAGTTTTCGAGAAACTAGTAAGGATTAAGTTTTTTGGGGGTTGAAAGTAACCAGCCATTGTTTTGACCATTGATGAATTTTCTTGAAGTCTTCGTTGAGCAATCTGGCAGTGTTGTCAGGATCGTCAACTATGAGATAAAAACTAGTATCATCAGCAAATAATTTTATACACGCATTAATATCCAATGTTCATATTAAAACTATGTTCCCCGCTGGCGGCCATCTTGGATATCGCGCGGACCATCGAAGGACTATTTTGGCTTAGTTTGGTGCCAATTGGCTTGATAGTTTCAGAGGAGAAGATCTTTGAATGTGTTTTCCCATAGGGTCCAATGTTAAAACTATATTCCCCGCTGTCGGCCATCTTGGATATCGCGCGGACCTGAAAAACAGCTTTTTTGTAAGGAACCACCCAATGACTATTGTGGCTAAGTTTGGTTCCAATTGGCCCAGTAGTTTCAGAGGAGAAGATCTTCGAATGAAAAGTTTACGCCGGACGGACGGACGGACAGACGGACGACGGACGCAAAATGATAGCAAAAGCTCACCCTGGCATTAGCCAGGTGAGCTAAATTTAAACCAAATGTAATCTAAAACTTGACACACAACATCGATCTTAATTTATATAGGGCTAATACTTTTTGAATTTTTATTTTTCATGAATCAGTCATCCTTTATACATTTTGCAGTTGATGATGTTGCTTTAGGTTAGACTCTACTAAATGACCAATCAGCTGCTGGCATCGTCAAAAGTAGTACTTATATAAACAAAGCCATGCGACTTCCACTTTCAATATAACTGTCAATATTGACAATATCTGAGTTTTAAAACACTCAAATGGTCATGAAATACTTCCGGATTGACCAGCATTTTGATTTAGTGTCCTTCCTTGCATGTGAAAAATACTGAGGCCCCATCAATGAGTACATGCATGCCCAAGGATCTTACAGGCAAAATGGGTAATTTGCATACCCCAGTTTGGTTAGGCGATAGAAATTTCTTATTTGACTTTAAAGTTGGGTCATCGTTTGGATATGTTACTTGGCAGACGTGCCGCTTTAAGAAAATCATATAGCCGCATAAAGTGAACTTCAGGTAATTAAGAAAATTCACAAAACGTTATAATGGCCGCTTATGGAAAATATTAAGTGGAGTCTGACCTTTAAACAATTTGTATTGTTGCAATGTTTTATCGGTGTCTTTGGTTACAATGTTTGTCGATAGCAAATGACAATCAAGTGTGGTGCGGTTAATCCCATATAACAATGCCACGAATGTGCTCTAATCTGTTTGCCTTTGATTGGACGCTAGGTACATTCATCGGACTGATCACAGCAAAAAGGCATACATCCACACCAGTGTGGTCGATTGAATTGTAAAACCATTGTGCATTTGCTGATCGAATAATGTCGGATGGTGTAAACCTAATATTTTCAATTGCTCGGAGTGTCCTTTGCTTTGCTCTTGTAATGTTACCAACAGGTTGCGCACTTTCTTTACTAGCAACGACAATGTTTCTTCCATTTTGTCGATATTTCATTATCACATCACATGTACGAGCATTTGAATAACCCATGTGATGTCATAGATAACAACTAGCCAATCGCGCCAAAAGTATTTTGCAGTGAGACGTTCGTATAATTCAACCGAGAAATCTTGATGACTCATAGTTGAGTACTGTGCAGCATACTTTAGAATATCTGAAACTGCCTGATTGTGAAAGTTCGATTTTACTGTATAATCTATCATTGTAAATCTCGTTCTAAGTTGCCCAATTCTTGACATCCATTCATTTTTCACTCTCGATGCAATATAATCAAATCTTTGTACATGAAGATAAGACAGTTCTAACTTTATTGCTTGCAACAATAATTGCATGCATCCAATGAGAAATTGTTGTGTCTTTCGGCGGTCATTCTCTGTATATCGTATTATGGATGTCCCAAGGTCTTCCTGAAAAATTCCTTGTGATGAACCGCCTTCACCTGCATCATTTATGAAAGCTTGAAACAGTTTGGTTCCACTGGTTTGGTAGGTACTTTCCTAAGTTCTGATGAATAACGTTTTTCCATTTTCTGTTTTATTTTGTGGTAAGTTATACAAGAGCTCGAACTTATTTGCCAAAGCTAGAATTCTTTGCTCAATTTGACCAAAGTTTACCCTGACTGCAGTCCAATCTATAAGTCTCTTTGTATCTTGAAACTGAAAATCCATTTGGTCGAAGCGATTATCAATTTGTTGCATCATATATTTCATATATGCTAGTTCAGCTGATTCTGTTTGCATGAAGGATAAAACTACCCCAATAAATGGACCTACTGCTCCAAGAAATGGGGCAAGTTTAGACCCGATTTTCGTTAATGCTTGTGTAAACTTTCCTTCGCTCAAGGCTTCTGCTATTTTGCTTCCACCTTCAAGGCCCTTGTTAATAGCTTCCACTTCTTCAGATTCTAGTCTTTCACACTTCGTTATCGTCGGTGTTAATATTAAAACTATAAATAAAATCATCCATCCAATTGAATCTGAAAGACAGACAAGAAAAAAAATGACATGTTCAATTATTTTAAAACAAAATCAGTTCCTTCAAGGCGAAAAATTTGATTAAAAAGAATAATTATCTTAAGAAAGTTTCAGTGATGCATCATTTACCCTGTTTGCTCATTGAAAGGGCTTTAATAATTAAATAATTTGCAAGTGATTTGGCGTAACGATGGACTATTTGACATGTCTTGAAGGTAGATATCAAAGGAATGGATAATCAAAATTTTTAAAATAGAACAAGGTTTAAAAGCGAAAATCATCGTTTATTTTCTTTTTGTTATAAGACATTTAAAATTTGATTTAACCCCCATTATGCTGTGTTTGTTTAGGTACTCCAACGAAGAATTTTTTAAGCACATTTTGATGATTTATCAATATTCAAAGCACAAATACATAATGATGATATGGTGCACGTTAAGTGTTGCATTTAAATAACAACCTATATTCAACCTACATTTTTTAAATGCAAAATTTCATGAATGCACGTAGGTGCACGGCAATTTTAACTTTTACGTGTTTTTGCAGTTTTCTCGAATTTTGGTCGTAATTAATCGTAAATAGTGGTCAAAGCGTCGTAACTCCAAAAAACTTTTTGAACCAGTTTCTCCTTTGGTCTTATAGAACTGGTAAATGCGAAGAAAATAAAATACCGGAAGTGGACTTATTCTATTTTTTAATGATGTTCATTTATCCTTAATCTTAATTTTTTGGAGATAAAAAGTTTAATGTCTAATTATTGAAGCAGATAGCTATTTTTTGTACCGTTATATTCATTTAATTCGAACATAATTTTTTTTTGTTGGAGTACCTAGTTTGTTGATAGTCCCGAATCCATGACCAAAAACATATAAATGGGTAAAGCGTTTTTTCAACATTTAGCAAGTGACCGGTGCTAAGCGTTATCTGGCTTGGAGGTGTTAGTATTTGCTCTTTGTTAGAGGCCTTATGGCGACTTCAGCTGAAGAACAACAATGAAAGCGTCGTTGCGTTTGCTTAATAATTTTGTATTTGTAGGGAATTTGTCCCATGAACATTTAATCCATACCTTTTTATTTGTTTGTTTATCTCTGAGTCATGTATCTACGACCGAAAGCTAAGATACATGGATTTAATCCTGTTCAACATCTATAGCAAGTTATTTCCACACAAACTGGTGTAAAGGAATGTCTTGAACTTACTATAAGTTGTTATTGTTTTCTCTTTGATGAGGGCCTCAAGGTGACTTCAAGATGAAGAACAACAATGAAAGTGTTGTTCCATTTTCTTAATCTTACCATGTATTTGCGCGGATGTTGTCCCATTTACATTTACTTCATATCCCTTTATGTGTTCATAAAACAATAAAATAAGACAATTCTTTGAAGTAAGGTGTCATGTAATTATATATCTTTTTATACATAGAACATACTTGTCTTTTCCGATTTTTTCCTAAAACATTGAAGACTCATTACTAAGCGGTTATGAAAACGTAAAGATCCTGTAACACTATTTATATGACAGAGATTGCGTGATGGTTTTGTGTTTCAGTATGTATGGATATACCTTTACTGATAATTTAGCTTAGTCTTGTAAGCATGTTTTAATAGATATGAGAACAAACGAAACACCACCCTTAAAAGTTACTCCAAATCGCTCAGTTTGGGTCGCTTTATTGTTAAACTGTATAGAACTTTCAAGGCAAATCAAACATTCCCTTGATTTTTAAAAAAAATTAAGCATCAAACTTTCGTTATTTTCTGTACTGAGCAGAAAATTCAAAAACAAGCAAATCAAAGTATTTCGATGAAAAAAATGTAACACCTATTTCAACTTTTGATATTTATATTTCCTCGCGTAGAATGAGTTTAAATTTTTTAATTAGTAATTTTTTAAAAGTGACTGCAAAATAACGTTTTTTTTTCCTGTACAATTTTTTCATTCTAAGATTTTTATTTCATATTTTCCGGGGAAAATAATTTATCCAGTGAGTGGAATTCCTTGCTAGTTGCCGAACAATGCTACACCCATGGTGGATCCAAGACCGTCAACGAAGATAACAAAAACTATCAAAGTGTTCTGCTTTACATGACTACAAAATTTCTAAAACTTTCAAATCTCCACCAAATTTAAAGCACAATCCTTATTTTTGCAAACAAGTTGTTCTCGTTAAGAGTATAAGAAATCGTTATTAAAAAAGAAATAAAACGCCAAACCAGGAAACATACCAATAAGTACCAACTACTACGCTGTTTTAGTATTTTATACATGGTTTTGCGCTTGATGCAATTCAGATGGTTACAGTTTTATATTAATCTGTTATTGATATAAATAGATCTTTTGCAATTCTATCTAAGGGTAATCATACTTTCATCGTCTACTCTGAAACCATTGCAGCAAATTTAACAAAATTGTATTAAAATGATGAATGAAAAGTCCTTAACAAGTAATACTCATTTCTTTCGAATACGACAAAAACATGACAATTATCAGTGCAGAACATAGTCACTGTCGTGTACCCGATGAGGATCGGTCATTTCAAGATGGCGAACTCGACAGAGAAAAACAGGTAGGTCTATTCTATACGAACAATATCACCTAATCCTTTTAAGATTTTACCTCATGCATGGTTTTAAGACAACAAATGCACATCAAATAACATCAAACTTACCCATTTGCACTTTCTACATATGTAGGAAAACAGTATTTTACCAATAACATGTAAAGAAAGACACCGGACAATGATTGACATGAAAACTGTGTTATTTTGTATTTTCCTTATTAATATCAAGCATTTTTATAAAAAGGCACAAACCCTTAAGATATGGATTGATCGACATAACGATTGCAATGAATAAAAATGGATAGAAACTGAAAAATCAGCCACGAAAACTTTGTTTACGTTAAGGATCGGACACTTCATTTTCCGATCTATTTAGCTCAGGAGTGGACTCGATTCTTGACGTTATATTGGTTAGGAGCGGTCATTTAAATGATAGGGATCGGTCATCGAAATTGGTAGTTTTGGTATAGCGAATAGATAACTAGATGAACCCACCATACAACAATATAAAATTCTTCTACATGTATATAAGAAAAAAAATCAAATAATTATCGGCAAGGACTTATAATGAGAAGGGTAAGCATCTCGTAATAAATTGGAAAAATATCGCGGGATATGAGATTTTGTCAATTTTGGGACGTTATCCTTAAAGCATTTAAACAATATAAATATATGATGGTCACAAAAATTGATCTAGCATTGCAGTAGATGTCACTCTTTACGAAAATACTATTTTTGTGAAATTCTGTGAACTACTTTAAAAACTGTGGTGCACTTTTTACCGATGTAAACCGGAAGTGACAAAAAATCAATGAAAAATGTCTTGATTACAAATTCCAATCATGTGTATTGAAGAAAGTGCTTGCTATAATGAAACAAAATTTACTCTAACAACGTAAAAATATATCAGCTTTCAAAAAAACATCATTTTA
>MJUU01001303.1:46195-66862 GCA_002080025.1 Modiolus philippinarum
TATATATATATGGTTTGTCCGTCCGCCATAGGGTCTTACTATGTGGCGAAATTCCTCCTAGACCACTTGGTGAAATTAATTGAAACTTTCACAGAATGTTCAGTTTGTCTCGCCCGCGACGAAAGGCACGGAAAGCCAGACATATATGCGTACAAAGTATGCGGGCGGCGACGGCGTAAACTTTCATGGTAAGGTTTTGTGATTAGGTTATTTTCTCAGTAAGTAGAAGTGGTTTAGTATTCCTTGGGTTGAGACTATCGAGATTCAGAGACGTGTTATCAATACTTTAATACTGGTTTTTGTTCACAATATTCACTTCAGTAATAAATTCGTCTAACGTTACCACCACTCTTTCCGGTTTTCATCAAGGGATTCACTCGGTATTATTTGGAAGTCTTTCGTTTGAAATCCAATCTTTCCACTTGTTGAACTCAATTCTAACACCTTTATTTTAAGTTTTTAAAAATCTTTATGAGAGTCACAGCAGTGGTCAACTATTGTTTGGAGTATGACACCATGAACGTTACAGTAGTAGCATTTAAATCTACAAAGTCCTATAAAATGCAAGTCGTTAGAAAATGTAATCCAAATTACAAAATGTATCACATTCATCAGATAGAAATAAATAAACGTTTTGTAATATAAAAACAATCAAAACTGTTGCCAAACATTATAAACAGACACGAAACATTTGAAACTATTGAAGCTGAATCTCAATAAAAAAAAAACTAGTAGTGATGAAAGGTTCACGCTCACTCCCTTCAGAGATTTGTCCAGTGCACAGGTTACAGGGCCAAACAATCGATCATTGTAGTATAGTTAGTAACGTACATGCTGTGCCTAACTTAGCTGCGGAACCGTAGCTCTATAGGTCCTTTTATATTTTTCTGATTTGGCGGACCGCAACTTTTAAAAAAATCAGCACAAGGACCATAAGAGCTATGGTCCCGCAGCCATGCCTAACCTATGCTAACATGAAGCCTTTGTACCATTTTTTTCTTTTTTGGGGGGACTGATCCCTATCCAATTAAAGACCGCTCCTAGCCCATATAACACCAAGAATCGAGTCCACTCCCGAGCTAAATAGATCGGAAAATGAAGTGTCCGATCCTTAACGTAAACAAAGTTTTCGTTGCTGATTTTTCAGTTTCTATCCATTTTTATTCATTGCAATCGTTATGTCGATCAATCCATATCTTAAGGGTTTGTGCCTTTTCATAAAAATGCTTGATATTAATAAGGAAAATACAAAATAACACAGTTTTCATGTCAATCATTGTCCGGTGTCTTTCTTTACATGTTATTGGTAAAATACTGTTTTCCTACATATGTAGAAAGTGCAAATGGGTAAGTTTGATGTTATTTGATGTGCATTTGTTGTCTCAAAACCATGCATGAGGTAAAATCTTAAAAGGATTAGGTGATATTGTTCATATAGAATAGACCTACCTGTTTTTCTCTGTCGAGTTCGCCATCTTGAAATGACCGATCCTCATCTGGTACACGACAGTGATAGGTGTAACACAACTAATTCGTAACCCAGTCAGGCACATATGTGAATATAGTCCTTATTTGAGACAACATAGTTCCAAGGAAGTGTTAATAGTGTCGTAGATTTAAAAGGTTGACAAGTCATTATGAATTAAATTGAGAAAGCATTCAATAGAGATTCTTTTCAGCCTAAATTTATACCATTTCGTTGAAAATTTAAGATTTTATCAAAGTTGAAAGCGGAGGTATTTTTCCCGTGAAAACACAGACAGGAAGTACCTATCCCTAGGTTGTGACCTTCCGGGAACCAGTTTTCTCTTATATTACAGTTAAGGTCGGTTCATTTTTTCATGAGAGTTTACCGAAAGATGTGTCCTTCAGATGAGACATGTGTCATTTTGTTTGAACTTCAGATACAAATTCTACGAATGCAGAAACATGTGCAATTTAACATGGGAGGCTATGGGAGACGGAATTAGTTGTGTTACACCTGATAGTTTGAACATTAGAATACTATGGCAACGGAACTAAAGTTTGTAGTATCAGCTAGTAAGTAACAAGATAAACCAATAACACGAATCGTAAAACAATGAATGATGTAAACCTTGATTGTATTAAAATGTTAATTTACAACTAAATATAGAATAATGGTTGTTTTGAAGGTCGAGACAGAAATATCACGTAATCGCGGCGAGTCCGATCTACGAGCTGTGATACTAGTGATATTTTCTGTCGAGACTTTCAAAACTACCATTATTGCTTTTATCGGCAACGTCATAAGAATCATGGCGTAATATTCGTGACATCATTATCTGATATTTTTTTGTATCAGGTCATTACGGAGATACGGACAATATCAGTCAGTAAGTTCAAAAAGAAAAATGTACATATTGCTCATAAATATTGCATAATGATCTGTTTGTATCAAATATTATATAAGACTTACAGTAATTTGATATACTAAAGAGACGACGATTTCTAAAAATCATAGAGATGTGCAGTGTACTAGTATTTCCCTCAGTTTTGGTAACAGACAATGTCTGGAACGCTGTAAGAAGAAAAGAAGAATTAAATAAGGGCATGTTCACATAATTTTCATTGATCATAATATGGATAAGTCAAATTAAATGTGATCATGATAAATTTTCTATGGATAATTCAACATTCATGTCATTCTGTGTACACAAGACAAATTCAATGATATCAAAATTATGTAATCAGCATCCTGAAAAGCAAATTCATTGTTTTAGAACATTTTAGGGAGCAACCATTTGATTTCTATGGGGAGCTATGGTCAAATTTTTCATCCTGGATTTTTTTTTGTGTGTAACTTCTATCCTTGCTTTTTATTTTTGTTCCAAGCCTGTCCTGGATTAACCCGCATAGTCATCCTGGATTTTTTTTTTGTTATAGGTAACCGTCCTACCCTTTTTTTCAAATTTGACCATAGCACCCCCCCCTAAAAATCAAATGGTTGCTCCCTTAGTTATTGTTTAAATATTTTCGTTAAAATAAATTACATGTATATAAACAATGAAAGGATATGGAGTAAATACACATGTGACAAAGACTCTACAAATACATGGTAGAACCAGGCAAAAGAGCAACGCTTTTATTGTTGTTATTCATCTATATGTATAAACATTTAATCTTCGTTGAAATATACATGAATTCTGAAACATATTGCTGCATTGGCGGATCCAAGGGGGGTGTTCCGGAGGTTGAAACCCCCTTTTTTGGACAATCATGTATTTTTTAATGTACATCCTAGTGTTTTACTAAGAAAATACCCTAAACATTTTCGCGCCGAGCATCTTGTTGGAACCCCCTTTCAAACTGCCTGGATCTGCGCCTGTGCTGTATGTAAAGGCTATAGAGCAACAATGTAGAACAGGTCTTACAAAAATTTTTTCTTCGAATTTTAACAAATTAGTAGGGTGACTAAGTTCAAAAGATGCTTATTTGTCGAGTTTGGGTTAACGGAATAACACACGGTTCAGTTTTGCTTTAAATGATGGAACAACTATTAAATGTTATTTTTTTACGTGTCGCAGAAAGTTCTTTTGGTCACGATTTTTTTTATTTCTAATTTTTTAAGGGTTTCCTATAACAGGGTACCTATTAAATTTATAAAAAGTTGTATTCTCTAAAACTGTTTAAAATCTATTTATGTGAAATTCAAGACCTGAAATATTTACTTGAACCATAGAATGCAAGTTGTTTTTGACTGGTTTGTATTATTTATCGGTATAAAAGTGGGGGTAAATTTGGGTGTGAAATACAAAAAATACCGAAGTTGCATTAAAAGCAGTAAATTTCGTTATGCTGTACACGTATTTCAAGGAGTAACCTCTCATCAACAGCATTAAAATCAAATAATATGGAAAGCCATAATCAAATATTTGTAATAAAAGAAGTACTCATTACCAAATAAATCGAAATAGGAAGACAAATCCAGTACCATGGACATCTACCGAGTGCCATACACGGAATGAAGCCTCGGTATTTTTAAGGGGTTTGAATTTTGATAAAAGCAGTAAATTTCTATAACACGCAAGGTAAAATTTTCATGTCAGACAAGTCTGACTACGTTTTCATTGAATGCGAAATAACTATGCTAAATTTCGGAATTGTCCAAGGAAAATACAAATTCAAAATGTACATATGCTCCAAAAATCGTGGATGAAATGTTCACCAAGAATTCCAAATTTGCGAATCATTGCACTTGGTAATTTCCCTCTTGGTGAATTAACAATACGAGATAACTTTATTCATTTCTTCTAAAAGAAGCCAAGTCTAGTCAAATTACATAAATCTTTTGAAAATTTAACGTGGCTGGCGTTTTAAATTTCCAAGCCCGCTGCAGTTTAATTATTTTCATATTTAAAACTCCTTCCCATATCATTCCAGGTAATATCATGGCGTTATGTTTAGTTGCAACAGTCTTACCAAATGATATCAGTATGTTTTGTTTTTGGGGATTAACTTAAATCTTAAAATTGATTTCATTTTAAGAATCGTCTTATAAAGGTATACCCGAAAGAAACCTTCATATTGTGGAGGTTCAAATATTCAATATGACGGATTTTTAAAAGAAAATAGCTAACTTTGAATCTTGTTGAATAAGGACAAAAGACCAACCATTATAAAAAGTAAAAATTTACAATGAAAACTCAGATTTAATTGTAGTTCTATTGGTGAAATGAAGCTAACTTTAATTTGCATAAAAAATTCGAAACTTCAGGAACTAAATTTGACCCCATTTAAAATAAAATGTGACCATAGTCGAAAACTACGACAAGGTCATTTCGATGAGCAATTATAGTCTCCTCTTTTCAAACATGTATAATGCGATGTGTTTTATTCCGTTAATCTAAAATGGTCTCTCGAGCACCCTACTAAATGCAATAAAAAAAAAAGGATAACAGAAAACTTCTTCAAATGCTAAAACTTATAATTACATGCTACAATTTGCCAGGAAACCAACAGGAAAAACACAAAGTAGAAGAAGTGTATACACTTTGATGCCGTCAATGTTTATAAAGTCCAACAATGTCATTAAAATGCGATGCATAACATTTTTCACTTTATTATGTTTAGCATTTATATGTTATACTTTCATTTTTGCCATCGTAGACTTTTTGCAAATATTCTAAATGTGAACAAAAAGTCTAACAAGTAAAGCTAAAAAGTATATACTTAATAAAACCGGTGTAATACCACCTGGTTGTGCTGTCGTTGGTATCAAATTCGGCTGTTTAGAGGTCCTATCGTTGTTAACGTTAACTTTGTGTTTTGTTTCTCTTTCCTATTGGATTGTGGTTTGTGACTGAAATTTTGAAATTTTCAGTCATCATAAGTGTTACAATGAGTCTTTTCTATCGTGTAAGGATATTCATAGATATTTTATACAATTATAGCAATCTCATTATCTGCCGATATTTAAGTTAAACCGAGAGAATGTGGGGGATATGACATACAATAATGTATTTTATTTGCTTGAACAACTACTGTTTTTTTATTCGACAAGAACTGGCGTTTTAAAAACTTCCGAGCCGAAACGAATAAACACGAAATTAAAATTCATTAGCCTTCGGCTGATTGAATTTTACAGCTTTCTATCCCTTACTTCCCATAATTTCAAAATTTTAATGTTATTACACGAGTTGTTTGTGTTTTTGTTACTATTGATATGGAAAGATAAGCTTGTGTCTACATTTTCCTGTTTCCAAATTCAATTGATTTTTCCTTTATTTGAAAATGCAAAAAAAAGAAAATAATAAGCATAAAAAAGAAAACAAATAAAAAATCATCTTTGAAAATCGCTGTCAATTAAAAGCTCACCTTGTTATTAAATCGAATCTACTAAATTTGTATATTCGGCATGTACTTTAATTACATACAAAAACAATGTTTCCCGTTTATTAGATAATTCATTGATATTTCTCAATTCGAAATAGTTCAATTTTCATTTGAAAAATTGTGGTAAAAACGTGAAGACATTGTTAGAAATTGTTTCTCTCATTCTACTCAATTAATTTGACAGTAACTTCGGTATTTAGTTATTTAATTCAAAATGAATTGTTCTCCTTTATTCTCAAAATATGCCGTCATTTTGTTGCTAAATTTATTGCTATGTGTGTTATTGTGCCATTCATTTGAATGGGTGTTGCGTGAAATATTTGAAATTAATATATAATAAAGTAAACTTTACACATTTTAAGTTATCACATTTTTAACACATTGATCAGAGGTGTTCAGATTTGCTAGAAATTAGAGAAATGCTATTATCTAACATTCTTTAATGTCGCTATTCATTTGCTTCGTAAACATAACCAAGAATTTTTTTTCGCACAAACGCATTTTGTACAAATAAAAAATCATCTGAAAAAAATGAGCTCTTGGAATATTGCATTTAGTATATTCTGTGGAAAAATAAACTTTGAATTACTAAATATCCAAAACCGCTATTACCCTTATTACCCTCATTTGGTATTATTTTTATACAACCAATTAATACAAAATACGCATCGGATGATGCTTTTGAGAAAATAGAATTAGACTCTGAAAATTTCTCCTCACAATCAAGTTTTGTTGTTTTACTTGGCGATTTTAATAATAGAGTTGTAAAAAGACAAGATGAAGAACAACAATAGAAGCGTTGTTGCATTGCTTATTATTACCATGTATTTGTAGAGACTTTGTCCCATTTGTATTTACTCCATATCCCTTCATTGTTAATGGATGTAGCGTTGTTCGACATTAACCAAACAATTCCACCCAAAGTGGTGCTAGGGGCCGTCTTGATCTTTCTATGAAGCAAGAACAAAGCTCATTATAATAGTTATTAAAAGCTCCATGGTTACTTCAAGATGAAGAAGAACAGCAAATGTTTTGTTCCTTTGCTTGATTAAACCATATATTTGTAGAAATTTTGACACATGTTCATTTACTCCATATCCTTTCATTATTTATTGGAAAGTTTTATGATTACAGTCATATAGATGATATTTTGATGAATAGTTTTTCAAAGTGTATTGATTTAACAGATATACATGTATTGAATAATATAGATATGCCAAGGAATTGAAACAGTTGTGATCTATGATTGAGTAATTAAAAAATGTAATTGTAATCGGCTGCAATTCATTACAATTTCTTTTGCAATTGAATGTAATTTGTAATGACGCCTTTTTGAATTACAAGTAATTGAATATAATTAATTATATTGTAGATTTTTTATGTAGTTACCAATTACTATTGAATTACCTTTCAATTACATTTGGAAATATTCCTTCAGGCCATTTAAAATTTGGATTGGTCCTAAACAATACTTTATAAATACACATATTTCTATTTAAAAAATATCTTAAAATATCTTAAAAAGTTTCTCAAAATTACGTATTGTCTTTTCTCTCCTTTTAAGATTGTAGTCATGGAGTTAGTAATCTACTTGTGTTGGGTTTTATGGTATGTTTGTAATACTATAGGGAAACGGGACAGATAAAGTGGAGGTTTGGGTACCCATAAACCGGTTTAACCCTACCGCTGGCCTTTGCTAGTGCTGGTATCGTTGTCTACGTTTGTGTTTTGCTTATACGTGTTTTTCCTGTGTAGTTCCCTGGCATGTAATTTTAAATTGTAGGTGTTTCCTATTATCCTTTTTTTTACATTTTTCTGAGTTTTGAATACTTTAAAACAAAATATCTAACCTTTAACTTTCATTGACTTTAGATATTTTCAGTATCTTGTGGACAATATTGCATGTTTTTTTTCTATTTTATTGTCATTGAATAATCATCATTTGTGTTCGTTTTTTTTCAACAATTATATTATGTTTTAGTTGGAAGGTATGACTGACTGTTTTTACATATAATTATATTGTTCTATGTGGAAGTTATAAAACTCAATCAGTTAATGATAGATTTGTTAAATTTTCCCAAGCATGTGCATTTTGTGACATACCTTCCGTTATTTCGTCAAAATTAAGAGCCGCCAATTTCATTGAAAAAATAATTTACTTTCTTTAATATGAGGGACTTTTCATAATCCATTTTCTCTTCATTTGTAAAATTCACCCCTTTCCTTATATATATGCGAAAAGTATTTACCTTATAAAAGATATAAATTCTGAAAATAAGCAAAGAATAAGGGTTTCCCATCAATTAAGGAGTTCAAACTGTTAGTGCTTAATTTTTTTATGGGTGTTTTATGTTCTGTTTTTTTTATTCGTCCTTTGTGTTGTCTCTCTTTTTGTGATCTTTATACTGCTATGCATTTTCAGTATGTGATTTTTATGCCCCCGCCGCTGGGCGGTCGGGGACATTAAGGTTACCCTGATCCGTACGTCCGTCCGTCCGTCCGTACGTACGTTCCGGATGATAACATGAAAATACGACATCGGATCAAAACCAAACTTGGTCACATGCTTGCTTATCACCCAAGACAGAACCCTATCGATTTCCGAATTGGTACCCCCAAGGTCAAGGTCACAGTTGCTAAAAATAGACTAAAATTTCAACAAAACTTCAGTTTCCGGATAACTTCAGTATACTACATCGGATCAAAACCAAACTTGGTCACATGCTTGCTTGTCATCCAAGACAGAACCCTATCGATTTCCGGGTTGGTACCCCGAAGGTCAAGGTCACAGTTGCTAAAAATAGACTAAAATTTCAATAAAATTTTGGTTTCCGGATGATAACTTGAGTATACTACATAGGATCAAAACAAAACTTGATCACATGCTTGCTTATCACCCAAGACAGAACCCTATTGATTTCCGGGTTGGTACCCAAAAGGTCAAGGTCACAGTTGCTAAAAATAGACTAAAATTTCAATCAAATTTTGATTTCCGGATGATAACTTGAGTATATTACATCGGACCCCTTATATCTTGGGAATGGTAAGAAAGATATAAATATGGTAGCATACCACCGAAAAGCTCACACCAAGACAAATATAAGGGAAAAATCCCATCGAAATCCGATAAAAATATAAAAAAAACATGTCATTTGCACATTTAACTTTAAGTCCCGTTTGGCCCAACACAGCTCTGAAATGAACAAGTTCTAAATATGTAACATTTAAGCAATATGCTAATATTTCATAAGAAATGTGTTGAAAAAATGCATCAAATCGGACTAAAACTAATTTTTGAGATTCCCTATTGAGTCCCATTAATCACATAAATGATAATCCTCTGACATACTACTGATTTTGGAATTTCCTAAGAAGCACACTGAAAGTAAACCCAATCAAAATCTGATAATAAATATTCTAGGGACAACCAAGACAAAGAGGTTTAATTGCTTCTGTATTGCAGGGGAAAAATGGGTAGGGGCAGGAAATTTAGCTTCTATACCACCTTTTGAGCTTTTCCATATTGGAGCGTATATAGAAGAAGTCTTAAAACTGCATGAAGCGTAGCGTTTCTCCACAAAGTTTGTCTACAATCTGTTTGAGGCCAGGCTTTTCGTATTTTTAACTTACTAGATCTAATAGACATGGCATAGCCCGATTCAATACCTGACACACCCGATCAGCTCTGTAGACAGACCCCCCCATCTGAAACCAATCCAGCTGCTAAGCCAGCTTATAAAGAAGAAAGTAGAACTCCAAATTACTTCTCAAGTGGTGTCAATCGTATATCAGATGTGGAATTTAAAGATTCACACTAAAATTCAACTACAGCATCAAAACGTTTGAAACGTTGATGTGCCCAAACTGACGTATACAGAAACATTTACAGTAAATTCGGTATAATCTATTTTTAGTTATTCTTTCATGAATGAGCACCAAAGGAAGTTTTGTGATTTCAGCATTTATTTGCAACTATTGATTCTATCTAATCAAAAGAGGTTAAAAATCAAAATAATAAAGAGCAAGTTCTAGGAATTTGTTGTCTTAATAAAACGAAGTTTGCGCGAATCTGCATCCAAAATTATATGGTTGTAAACCTGTTTATTATCAATCAATTAAATGGTCAAACCAGTAAAATATTGTAAATTACTTTAATCTCTATGGCAGAAAAAAAACTTAAGCAAAGGTCCTATTCAAAGAACGAGTCAGGTTTTGCTCCAGTTTTTGGAGAAAAAAAAATGTTTTGACCTGGAGACATGAAATCCATAGTCGCCCCTTCGAAAATCAAATGGTCAAGGCTGTACTGAAAATTAATTACCTAGATGGGAAAGTGTAGTCTGCATATAAGCTCGGCTCCCACACATTATTGTGTATGTTTACTTTAGTCTCGTGCTCTGAAAGGTCATCATCTGTTAGGAGACCTTAATCTGGATAAACAGCAGCAAATTGAGATGACCTTTTTTTTTCGAAGCAACATCAACATCTTCTACGTTCTGAGAACTATAGCCCCTAGACCACCCGTATCAGCTTTAACATGGGGGAGGGGGGTTACTAGTCTCAGTGCATCGTCCATCATTTTCTTTTTAAAATAAAAATCCAGCTTCTTCATATTTGATACCTGCGGGGGTTAAAGTTTGAGATGAGAATATATGTCCGGATAAAAACATCGTGAGAAATGACCAAAAATTCGTGTTTGTTAGTAACTGCTACTGTTATTATAACTTTTTTCTCTCTTCCTCTCTGTTTGTTTTTAAAAAATGATGTGCAGGCAGATGATTTTTTGGGTAAAGGGAGCTACGCGCCTGACAGCTATATCCTTTTCGATTTAAAAAATGTGGTATTAGTCAATATGAGAATAGAAATAATTCATGAAAGCTATCGTTTATAAGTTTTAACATAGATAGGCATTATATTCGTGGCACAATGACGATAATAATCAATATGCCTACCTATGTTAAAAGTAAAATGATAGAGGATGGCCTGTGATAATCATTTCTAACGCAATTGCAGAATAATGTAACTCATTAGTCGTTGAATTATATAATTCATACCTAAAAAAAAAAAAAAAAAAAAAAAAAAAAAAAAAAAAACTTGTGAAACAGGAGTAAAAGACAAATTTCACTTACCTTTGGGAGAACAGTTAGCTGCAATGCACCGAGTGGAAATGTAGCCCCCCATCTTTATATAGACACTGCATGTAATTTTCTGGTTTTTAAAATGTTTCTTCTTATTAATTAAAATTCTAAACCAATAAGAATTAAATATCTTATAATGGCATGAATATAATATTATGTGTCTTTTCCTTGATGTCACATGCAACGGAAACTAACTAATATGTTCCATTTGAAAGAAAAATGATATAATTTATTTTATTTGATAATTCGCCAGTTTTCGGTTGTATCTCATTAACAAGACACGAATAAATTTATCTCTCAACAGAGTGTAAAAAATATGAAAATGATTAACAGAAACAGTATCTAATTATCAGAGATCTTCAGAAATCTATTGTTCAAAAATGAAAGTCGTTCATTATGCTAACGAAGGATCGAAAGGCTCAAAGGAGCCGAATACTAGTATGCTTATGATATTCTATTTTTTTCAAGATTGATAATCTGTGTTTGCAATATTGCTCCTAATCGATCTTCCGAGTGTTCATATTTCAACCCAAATATCTTTTTTTGAATATCCAGATTGATATTCGATTTTCCCAATTTGATATTTAATATTCAATATCCGAATCGACCTACCGAACCAAATATCATTTTTGAATATCTTGATATTCAAAAATGACATTTAGGTTTAAATATCAACTCTGTATTTTGGGCCATTTTCCGAATATGGGAAAATCGATTATCAATCTGGATATTCAAAAATGAATATATATATGTGTTGATATTATGAACTCTGGTATACTTGGATGGTAGATTAGAAGTTATATTGCGAATATCGAATTTCAATCTTTGAAAATCCAATATCCCTCTTCTGTGCAGTTGGTTATACTCCCCTTTTAAAAGTCTAGAGAGGAACTTTATGTGAAGCTCAACAGAAGTGTTTTACCAGCAAAAATGTTATTTCATCAATGCCATTGAAACATAGATAGGCATTATATGCGTGGCACATTGACGATAATAATCAATATGCCTACCCATGTTAAAAGTACAATGATAGAGGATGGCCTGTGTTAATTATTTCTAACGCAATTGCAGAATAATGTAACTCATTAGTCGTTGAATTATATAATTCATACCTATTAAAAAAAAACAAAAAAAAACTTGTGAAACAGGAGTAAAAGACAAATTTCACTTACCTTTGGGAGAACAGTTAGCTGCAATGCACCGAGTCGAAATGTAGCCCCCATCTTTATATAGACACTGCATGTAATTATCACCGTTCAGCAATACTAGAACCACTTAGCAATGAAATTAATTAAACATTAAAATGGATTTGTTTCCTTCTATCGCTTCTTTGTTTTGAGAACAGTGGGCTCACTTTTCTGGTTTTTAAAATGTTTCTTCTTATTAATTAAAATTCTAAACCAATAAGAATTAAATATCTTATAATGGCATGAATATAATATTATGTGTCTTTTCCTTATGTCACATGCAACGGAAGCTAACTAATATGTTCCACTTGAAAGAAAAATGATATAATTTATTTTATTTGATAATTCGCCAGTTTTTGGTTGTATCTCATTAACAAGACACGAATAAATTTATCTCTCAACAAGGTTTAAAAAATAAGAAAATGATTAACAGAAACAGTATCTAATTATCAGAGATCTTCAGAAATCTATTGTTCGCAAATGAAAGTCGTTCATTATGCTAACGAAGGATCGAAAGGCTCAAAGGAGCTGAATACTAGTATGCTTATGATATTCTATTTTTTTCAAGATTGATAATCTGTGTTTGCAATATTGCTCCTAATCGATCGTCCGAGTGTCCATATTTCAACCCAAATATCTTTTTTTGAATATTCAGATTGATATTCAATTTTCCCAGTTTGATATTTAATATTCAATATCCGAATCGACCTACCGACCCAAATATCATTTTTGAATGTCTTGATATTCAAAAATGACATTTAGGTTTAAATGGTAGATTTGAAGTCATATTGCGAATATCGAATTTCAATCTTTGAAAATCCAATATCCCTCTTCTGTGCAGTTGGTTATACTCCCCTTTTAAAAGTCTAAAGAGAAATTTTATGTGAAAACTCAACAGAGGTGTATTACCAGCGAAAATGTTATTCCATCAATGCCATTGAAAAAACCACCTCTGCACTTGTTCAACAGTTGTCAACATGATTTGGTTCGTCAATAGAGCGAACTGTCGTACAGCATTATCATGATAATTGAAAATGATTTGAGATTAGATTTAATTGTGGATCTCCTAACACATGCACAGTAGAAGACGATGAAACTGTCGACGCACGATGATTTGCTTCTAATAGAGTTTGTATCGGGTTTATGTTAAATGCATAATAAGAAAGGCAAACCCTACCATAACACCTTGCCTTCTTACGGTTTTCGTGTTTGAGTTGACGTTGTAAGCTTATTAGGAGAGGTTAACTATTTTGGAATACTTTGTCCTGCTTCTTCGGTGTTTGCATCGGCGTTTATAGTGCATATATAGTTGGAAACGATAACCTTATTGAAAAACATTGTTTTACTCCTTAGCGAGTTTATGTTTGGGTTGTTGCATGCAAAAACAACGCCGTAACAACTTATCTTACTTCTTACGAAGTTTTTGTTGGTGTTTCTGTTGCATACACTGTAAGAGACATTAACACCATCGACAAATTCTATCTTACGTTTTACAAAGTTCGCGTCGATGTTTATGTTGCATGCAAAGAATGAGAAACTTAACTTTTCAACGCACCTTGTCTTCTTTCGTTTTGAGTTCGTATCGGAATTGATGTTGCGTGCATTGCCTAATAGGATACGAGAACCGTATTGACACACCTTACCTTACTTCTTACGGAGCTCATATCGATGTTGATGCTGTATTTGACGACGCTAGCTTGCCTTACTTTGTACCGAATTCTTTTCGGGGTTAATTTTGCCTTAGGAGGAGAATATGCTACCCCCATCGACACACCTGGTCTTTTTTGTACCGAATTTATGCAAGCATATTAGACGACATTAACACTATCGAAACAACTTGTCTCACTTCTTACGAGTTGATAAGGCATGCAAAGAAGGACACTTTACCCTATCGACGCAACTTGTTTTTCTTCCTGTACAGTTTGTGTTAAAGTTGTTTAACGGAATTGTATGTTAAAAGGGATTATTTTAATTCAGAAATGCATCAAAATGTAGGCGAAAGATTAATTAGCAGTAGAGATAAGGCAAATATTTTACTATTCACGTCAATTCTTAAGTAAATTCATTTTTAGTGCCGTGTGGTTGCTTTACTGTTGTGGTCGTCTTCTATTAGTTTTTTTTGTCGGGCAATGGCGATTGTGAGAGCACTTAGCAATGTTTATGTTTGTTGACGATCCCGCATCCCTTGATCAACGGGTAAAACATGGATGCAGTGTTGCTCGACATCTTGCAATGAAATCCGCTCAAACTGGTGCTAAGGACCGTCTTGAACTTGCTATAAGGTCATTGTTAAAGGCCTCATTTGTGAACTAAAGATAAAGAACAACAATAAAAGCATTGTTCCATTCCAAAGTTTTTTGTCTCCTGCAGTGTGGAGCCCGTAAAAAAGACACATCGTGAGAGATATGTATGCTCTATATACATTTCAGTTTTTGTGTACTTGTTCTTGATAGAATATCTCTTATGGATCATAATTTCAAATTTTTGCTGTTTTAATTTTTGTAAAAGAAAAGAAATTGGGTAAATGTCAAGGAGACAACATCCCATCTCCAGTTTAAAACGACTCAAAACAAAGCATTAAAAGAGTCACCGTATGTTCTTCAACACAGTGAGAAACCTCACACCATAGCAAGCCCTAAATGGCCCCCAAAATTAAAAAAGTGAATATATTAATGAAAACAAACCAAATCCGTTAACCCGAATATCAAGAAACTAAAATTTTATAAGAAGACAAGGACAAGCCAATGACCAACATATTCATGACTTTAGACAGGCGCAAAAATTGCAGTGGGGTTAACTCGTTTTCTTGAATTCCCCATGGGTGGTACTGGCTAATAAATAAATACTCCAAAAGACTCACAGTAAAAATCAAACTAGAAAAGAGTCCAGCTTATCAAGACAAGTACCTTTACAATGAAGTACGTAAAACATGAAGACAATACACAAGGGCACTGTCCTGACAATTACTCGCAGTTACTGACAGCTAGCTAAGGACATAATTTCCGTTGACTATGATATCGTATTACTGTAAAGCAAAATTTTGTCCTGAGAAAAATGCCCATCTGGATAAAATTTCATAGAAATAGCTTATGGAATTGTGTCCTTGCCTGTGAAAACTTGTTAAGGAAAAGACATTTTTCCATATATAATTTTGTCCTTTTAGACATTATAATTATTCAGATACAACGCTTTGTTATTTAGTTCGTTCCCTTACATTAAATCGTTCCTATTTATAGAAACAAGACCAGTAAGACAAACTGTGTAAATTACGTAGGTACGGGCAAACTTTTATAACTCAGAAGCTTTGTTTAATCCTAAAGATTACAGAGATATGGTTTGTGCATTGGTATTAAGTTTTATAATGAAGCGGCATTGCATTGTTATATCACGATGTCTACTTTCACTTTCAATTGTTTACTTATATAAATAGCTAATTGTAGACAATTTAGCGAAGGATGATTTCTAGAGTTTGATACCTTATTCCGATCCGAAATTTACTGAGCCGTCTGTCAAAAGCTTTAAAGATATAAGGTTATTTTGGTTTTTATAAACGTTTATCAGATACTTAAATAGACTCGTCAATAGGGGTGTTTGAAATAATACTTTTGTCCAAATTGTGGTATAAAAGCAACTGTTCCTTTGTTAGACGACACATTGTCTTTGGCTCTCAAGCCATACAGTTCGGACAGCTAATCGGTAAGATTACACCGAGATATCAGACCTGAGTAAGGACTGTGATATAGATATATAAGCCTGAATAAGGTAATATATCAGGAGTTATTATACAAACCTGAAAAGGCAGTATAGCGGGAGTTGCATATCGGGAGTTGTTATACAAACCTGAAAAGGCAGTAATGCAGGAGTTGCTACGGAGTAGTGATATAGGAAATTGCAATACCGGCATTGTAACACCAGGGACCAGTAGCTATTCTGCCAAATCCTGAACAAGGAATTGACAGATAGAAGACTGGGTATTGTTATAGGGCCTGGTATTGTTTGACACAAGATTTGGTGAGCTATTTGTCATTTAGCAAAGGAACTGTCGTAACATCTAAGCTTAGGATTTTTTTAAATACACAACTAAATCCGGGGAAGTTACCTCGGCACGATCCCATATTTTTGTCACGTAGTATAAGAACAGTTGGCCAGCTACCCCCTGTGGCAACGGTGGGATTTAGTTTGTTGTATTGGTAAAATTTTACAAACATGGCATATATGCAAAGTCTTGAAGACCAAATCAGTATGTTGGAGCGGGAAATTAGTGAAAGGATGCAAAGTATAAGGCCTGACCAAAATACAGTTCCATCGTCCCATTCCACCCCAAAGGGTCAGAGTTATGATGACCATGATTCCGGAGTTACATCAGGTCACCATGGGTCTTTATCACATATACCACAAGAGTACAGAAGGGAAGTCCAACCACCCCCTTTATCCGGACCTTATAGACAAAGCGAAATTACAAATCGCTGGGCTCGTCCGAAAATACCCCTCCCTAAGGGAAGAACTACTACCCCGTCTATCTCTCCGGTTCGCAGGCCACATGTTGAATTTAGAGACAAGAAAGAGACAAAAGAGAGAAAGGAGAGTAATTTTCGTCGTGAAGTAAAACCAGCCACTTACGATGGATCTAGCGAGTGGAAAGATTACAAGTCCCATTTTGAAGCATGCGCTATAATCAACAATTGGGGAAAAGCTGACATGGGTCTTTTTCTTGCAGCAGCGCTAAGGGGACAAGCCCAGGGAATACTTGGCGATCTGCCTGACAAGGACAAGTCAAATTATGAAAAACTTGTACAGGCATTAGTAGAGCGATTTGCCCCACCCAATCAAAACGAACTATATCGTGTTCAGTTGAAGGAAAGAAGGCAACGTGCCGCCGAGACGCTGCCAGAGTTAAGACAGGCGATAAGGAGACTCACTAATAAAGCATATCCCCAAGCGCCAAGTGAAGTCAAAGAGACCCTTGCTAAGGAACACTTCCTTGACACATTGGTTAATTCTGAGATGCGCCTTCGCGTAAAACAAAGTCGCCCTGAAAATTAAAATCAAGCAATATGTCTTGCTGTTGAATAATGGGCTTATTATAAAGAAGAGAGAAAAACTGATTCAAACAGAGCACATTTGCGTATGACAACACAAGAGAATGAGATGCATGCTTACAAGAGAGAGGAAAGCAACGCCCGTAATTCTAGAATTACCTGTACCCGAATTCTCCGCACTCTTTTTGTACTGATCTAGTTCTCTTCCAAGGGCATTGAGTTTCTTGTCAAAAGTTTTAAACATGTCATGTGTCCCTTTTACCATGTAAACAGTGTGGATTTCATTCTGATTGGGAAGGTTCTGATCAAAATGTCTGCATGATTTCTTTGAGTCAAGACAAGAATACTGACATCGCAGAAAAACAGTCCAAAACCTGGTTAGAATTGCAACAAGCTGACTCAGATTTGCAAATTATTTTTGGATGGGTAGAAAAGAATGAAAGACCTCCTAATAAAAAGTTTGGAAAATACAGTTACGTTGTCAAAACATTGTGGTCCCAGTGGTCCACTTTGTGTATCCGTGAAGGAATGCTTTATTGCAAGAAAGGGGACGCAGGACACCTTCAAGCCATTATTCCTTTGTCAGAACGCCGGTCCGTGTTGGCTCAAGTCCATGATAACAAGACGGGGGACATCTAGGTATTCGCAAAACGCTGTCCAGAATCAAACAGTCATATTTTTGGCCTGGGGTTTAATTAGATGTACGAGCATATGTGGCGGGTTGTGATCATTGCGAAAAACGCAAAGGTCCAAAGAGAACAAAACGAGCACCAATGAAGTTGCAAGCTTCTGGTATCCCAATGGAAAGAATAGCCGCAGATATATTAGGGGAATTGCCAACATCTGGCTCGGGAAATAAATATATTTTGGTGATAAGCGATTATTACACCAAATGGGTTGAAAGCTTTCTAATGGCAGATATGCAGGCCAGTACAGTAGCCGACATTATTGTCACTCAAATAATTACAAGATTCAGAGCTCCAAACACTATCCATTCTGATCAGGGGGTTCAGTTTGAAAGCGATTTATTTCAAGAAATGTGTTCACTCTTGCAGATTACTAAAACCCGTACCACCCCATACCATCCAAAGTCAGATGGCATGGTAGAGTGCTTTAAAGCCACCCTCGCTACAATGCTTACGGTCTATGCCAATAAAAACCATTCAAACTGGGATATTACATTGCCCTACGTCATGATGGCTTATCGATGCGCTGAACACGAAACAACTGGGTAACCCCGAACCGCCTGATGTTGGGACGAGATGTTTCCACTCCATTAGACCTAATGTATGAACTACCCAGAGAGTCTAAAGTAATCCCCAGAAATATGTGGGTATGGGAACTCCAGGAACGGCTTGAACAGGCCCATAAGGTTATTAGGGATTACAACGAAGGGGAAATGCATAAAAAGTATCACGACTAGAAACTGTATTGGGAAGAGTTTCAAAAGGGAGATTAGGTACTGGTTTTCTTTCATGTCCTCAAAATTTACGAGTAATTGGAGGGGTCCATTTAAAGTGATAAGGAAATACAGTGAAGTTTTGTATGTCATAAACTGTGGGCGTGGGGATCGGCCACAGACCATACATACAGATAGAATACGCCCATATCGTCAGCAAGTTCTTAGGGGAGAAACATTAGGCCATGTAGACACCCCATCAGAAAGGAATGTTCGAGAGAATGACATAGAGGGTGAGGATTTAATGGAAGAAATAGATTTGCAACAAGCATTCATTTTAGAACACGATGGCGGAGAGATAGGTTCTGGAGGGTCAAACGAAGATGACAACGAAACCGCAAACGAGCACGAGTTGGAAAACATGACCCGTCCCAAAAAAGTCAGAAAAAAGCCAAACTGGCTGAAAGATTATGAAACGGATTAAAGGGGAAAGATGTGTAAATATATGTATATAGTTATGTATAAAGTAAATTAGTTAATCGATCTTACATCATTTCAGCAATACTTTGTTTTGGGTTAAATTTGATTGTTTTATATTTTCAGCTATGGTAAATACCAAACAAACTCCAAGGATGAACAGAGAAAAGGGTGATTATAGATGCCCTATCTGTGGAGATTACTTTTTTGAAGAAGATCAATGGCAAACGCACTTCGTTGGGTGCTGTGAAAAGAAGCGGGATCTGATAAAGTTCAAATGTTAGTTCCCTAATTGTAAATATGGATCAACAAAAAAAAGGTGATCTGAAGAGACATCAGAAGCGTAACCATCCAAGCACCTCCACCGAAAGGGTTTCATCTTCAGAAGATGAAACAGAAGTTTGCAACCCTCTTCAGATGAAGATATGCCGGAGGTTAATACTTCAGATGACAAAATTGAGAATGATGACGTTGAAGTGGTGCGTGAGTCAACTATTAGAAAATCTACACAACCAACTCCTGTACATACACCCAAAAGAAAGTTATTAGAACAACTGAAGGATTCCATCAAACCTTTTAAGGTCCCGAGGAAAATTGTACAATCATCAAAAACACAACGGGCCAAGTCGACCTTTTTAGCCTCTTTACCAGCAAGCAGTAGCANGAAGCAGTTATTCGTAGCCATTACAAGAAAACTACAAGAATGTATTATGAAAACAACATGAAAGTTGAGGAGGTAGAAGAGGAAAGGTGGGAGGACTGACCATTTTGACACTTTTAAAAATTCATTCGAAATATATTTTTCATTGCTTTTCTTAACAAAGTATTTACAACTAAACCTGCTTCAGTAAACAGTGTATAAAAATAAAAGTTTTCGAAAAGATTTATTTATTTCCTCTGTATTCTGCATTGGATTGTTGTTTCAGTATTTGTTTGTTAATTAAAAAACCAATGAAGTGGGTTTTATAACACATATGATGATTTCATAAACTGACATTTAATTTTTTTTTATTAGAAGATCTTTCATTATGCGTGTCGAAATCATTTAAGCCATTTCAAATGGTTTTAATTCAATGCAGTAGATATGGAAATCTAAATAAAGCGGAAAAAAGAAGATTCCATATGCATGCAGAGAGAGGCGAACTGAACTTTACTTCTCATAAACTACACTTAAAGTATATTTATATATGAAAAGACCAAATGAACTAAACACATTATTGGTGAAATAAGCCCAATCCCTTTTAGCAAAATTTTTAATTGTTAATTTCAAAGTTGTCCAGGAAAAAAAGTAATAAAATATATATTTAATATATGCAATGAAAAAATAGAAATTTACATTATATCATAAATTACATATAGACTTTTCATCAGAAATTACGATTTTATTTGATCATTTCATCAAAACAAATATTTCAAGAAGATGGTAAAAATATAACTGATCGTTCTAAACGGCTTGGCTGTAGCTATGTATGATGCAGTAGAATAAAACATTGTCCGGTCTTCGATTCGAAGCAAAGTTATCATATACACTTCCCGGCACCTGAATCGGTTTTCAGGGGCTTCGGCTACAGAGCTGC
>MJUU01001303.1:67131-82454 GCA_002080025.1 Modiolus philippinarum
TGATTAACTTGTTCTCGTCCTGATATAGCTGAAATATTGCTCATTGGACGTTAAACTTTAACTAATCAATCAATCAATCATATACACTTCAGTAATGTCACGATTTAAAGTGTATCGAATTATATTTTTCATGAAGTCATAAACATACAAGTAAATATAATTTGTTTTAAATGTTATGTATTTGATGATCGATTATTTTGAAAATGAATCTTCTGGTTTCTTATTATGAAAGACTTTTAAATATTTTTTTTTATTATTCAATAAGTTTTCATTGGATTGGTTTTGCATATATATATATATGTGTTATTTCAGAGATTCCATAGATAAAGTAGGCATAAAGACCACGCCTACTGTTGTCAATTAGTACACTTACAAGCAATATCTAACTATTTCAATTATTATTAATTTCCTTCCATATTACGTTTACACAGGTTAACTTATCATTTTTATATTTAATATAGATTTTTTTAAACGTTGTCACAAACCAACCAGCTTCGTCTGTAGAGATGGTGAATAATTCCTTTATAACGGAATCTGGATACTATAACTTAACGGAATTTGATAACTTGAATTCCGTCAAAGCAATTCAAATATTTATGTTCGTAATGTGCACTCTATTCATATTAATTGTTGATAGTTATATTTTACGAACAATAGGTCAAAAGGATGATTTACAAACAATCGCAAATATTCTGATTTCCACTTTGTTCATCATCGATATTGCATATGCTGTGTATTACACAATCTTTTCATCTATTGCCATTGCAAATGGCACAATATGGTTGACAAAGTTTACAACCAAATTGCTGTCGTCGTTCAGCATGATATTTCCTAATCTTCAGTACATTATTGTTGCTTTGACGTCCTTCGAAAAATTTCTTTATTGTGCGTACCCTTTCAAACATCAAAGATGGTTCACAACAAAAAGGACAATAAGTTTCTTAGGAATAGTTGCTGTTATCATGACATTATTTAATATTCTAATAAACCTCACGTATCCAGCAAGTTTTTTTCCAACTATAATTCTTTGCTTTCATGACTTTGAAGTCGGAAATAGAATTCATGGTGACTCAGTAATTTATAGAATCCTTCTTTCGTTCCGTGTATTGTTCCAATTTGGAAGCTTTGCTTGGATTGTGTTATTCCAGATTATGACTTTCGGATGGTCGATATGGTCTAGACATAAAATTAAACACACGCATTCAGACGGCAAAAATCAGTTTGAAATTCGAATGTGGAAAAGAATGTTCATCAGTGTATTTTCATTGTTTTCAGTCATTACTCTCTACATAACATCATGGCTTTTGTTTGTATCTAGTATGAATTTTAATGTACAACTATCACCAGGCATAGAAAGAGTAGGATTTATCTTCAATATATTTTTATCGTCCGTTATAAACCCAGTTGCAATTCTACTTGGCAATAAGCCATTACGAGAGGCTGTGTTGAAAAGAAGAATGAAGCCATTATGGATTTTACAGGAGCCTGTTGTAACAGTGGAAGATGTACAATCGAAACATGACGAGGTGATGTATAATCAAACAGATAGAAATATTACCACTGACTACATTCCCACCCAGACACATTTTGGTTCGAAAGCTCGAGAACACATCTCTTCAGCGCTTAATACCAGTCAAGAAGCTGTACAGGATTTCCCGGCTCAGATATGTGTAAGTGGTGAAGCCATCGACAACATGAATTCCGAATTGAATGAAGGACATAAATCAAGTACACATCTCTCCTCTGAGGTCTATGATAAGCACTGCACCAAAGAAACAAATGTAGATGAAGGAATGCCTTTTGTGATCAAAATACGTCAAGCTGATGACAAAAACAAAGTTCCGTATACAAACATTTTAACACACACGTAATAGGAAAGTTATAAAAAATGTAAGTTGTAAAACCTGAACGCAAGAATGGCAAAAGCAACATTCAAATTGTAAAATCTTGGTAAATAAATGAATTTACTATTTCGCCATAAGAACTATATATTACAATGGTTATATAAATTTTAATATATTTTAGCCTAAGTGTGTTTTAGGGCTAATAAAGAATTGTTATTTGATATCGTAATTGAAGTCTTTAAGTTTATCATTTTCTTCTTTACTTATAGAACATAATTTGATTTTGATCTACTACACTTGTCGTAGATTTACGAAAATGAATGAATTTTGTATCATGTGTATTGTGAAGACAGTTCAAAATGGCTTCAAATTTTTGTTTTGATTATTTATTTACAGGTTAGAATATAAATAGTTTGCAATATTCGTGTAACGAGTCTTTATTTAACTAACCTGTCAAATCAACATTAATCTTAAGAGAGAGTCAACATCTCTGTCAAGTTTACCGCCATCAGCTTGTATTGTCCATGATATTTAAAAATTAAGTAAAACTTTAGAAATTCCTTTTTCCGAAGAATTAAAAGCAAAACTCAAATATCCTGGATAAAAATTAATAAATTTAGGTAGGAATACCATATATGGTCTGAAAAAAACGACACAAATTTCAGCCCCCTCGTGTTGAAGGTAAAAACTCGATACCTAATACCCGTTAATCGGGTCTGCCCTCATTCTTGTTACATGTGATATGTTATGCATTTCATTGCAGGACTTGGTGCACCAAGGGAGAAAACAGCAAAAAATCAAACAGATGAAAAATCAAACAAGCAAAAACAAAAAATTGGCGGCAAGACAATTACAAACTAAGAAACATTGAAATCAACAAAAATGCAATAGCAGCATGGACCCTAATAAATTCAGATACAGGTGCACTAGAAGGGTTAACTGATTTGCAACAGGCAAACGTTCACTTGTCACGCTCCCAGTCACACTCCCAATTAATTGTTTTGTAAAAGTCGTTTTTGTTGGTCCGATCAACTGAAAACAGATATATCATTGTTTAGGTAGAAACGTTATAACAATCTGCAAAATCACAGCAGAGGCTGTCATAGTACTTCTATATATGGCGATTACAACAGTCGCTGAAAAAAAAGCTTGGCGACAGATATTTAGCCCCGATGATAAAATCGCTGTATCAAATCGCGGCACCACAAATAGCGAATGAGTTATGAAATAAAGACACCATAACTGTCTTTTATTTAGTCCCTACCGGCTTCGCCGAAGAAGAGTTTAGATTTGCACTTCGTCAGTCCGCCCGTCAGTCTGTCCGTCAGTCAGTCTGACCGTCACTCTCAGTTTTCAGAACCTTTTTTCCATACTATAAGAGATATTCATCTAATATTTGGTATGTAAATCTACAACCATAAGTTACAGATCAAGTTCGAGTTTGGTTCCGGTTCATTGATTTTGGACAGAGTTATGGGCCTTTGACTTAGAAAATTTTGGTAAAATATAGGTTTTCCGGACTTTTTTTTCTAAACTGTTCCAGATATGAAGCTAATATTTGCTATGTGAGTCTACCAGTATGAGTTGCAGATCAAGTTCGAGTTTGGCTCCATTCCATTGATATTTGACGGATTTATGGGCCTTGGACTTAGAAAATTTTCGTAAAATATAGGTTTTCCGGACTTTTTGTGTCGCCTGCTGTAAGCAGAGTCGACACAAAGGGATTACTAGCCGTCGTCTTACGTCGTCGTCGTCCTGCGTCATCTGTCGGTTTTTGAATCCGCAAATCCTTCAAAACTAATATTCCTATTCCAACCAAACTTTCAGGATATGTTGTTCACTTGGTGTAGTTGTGCATCTGATACTTGGAATTTTAATTTTATAGAATTTAGAGGTTCATGGAGCCTAAATTGCTCATTTGTTAGTCTTTCGGTTTTGAATCTGCAACTCCTTCAAAACTGCTGGTCCTATTCAATCCAAACTTTCAGGATATGTTGTTCACCTAGTGTAGATGTGTACCTGATACTTAGAATTTTGTTTTTACAGATTTATGAGGTTCACGTAGCCAAAATTGTTCATTTGTGAGTCTGTCAATTTTTGAATCCACAACTCCTTTAAAACTGCTTGTCCAATTTCAACCAAAATTTCACAATATGTTTTCACCTGGTGCTGATGCACACCTGATACTTAGAAATTTGATTTTACATATTTTAGAGGTTCACTGAGCCAAAATAGCTCATTTGTTAATTTAGTTTGTTAATGTACTATAAGTCATATTCGAACCAAACTTTCAGAACTTGTTAATCACTTGATTTAAATGTGCACCTGATACATAAAATTTTGATTTTACAGATTTTAGAGGTTCATTTGGCCAAAAATGGCCCTTCTGAAGTGCAGGCGACACAAGTGTTCCATGGAATACCCATCATTTTTTTTCTAAACCGTTCCAGATGTTAAGCTAATATTTGCTATGTGAGTTTAACACTATGAGTTACAGCTCAAGTTTGAGTATGGGTTGGGTCCATTGATTTCTGACAGAGTTATGAGCCTTGGGCTCGGAAAAGTTTTCTTGTTTAACTACTTTTGCTGGTATAACAAAGAATCATTCCACCAGTAGTAGACTTCTGTATTCCCTTGCAATACGATCCACATTTGTTATTCTTTAAAATGCAAAATAGATTAAGTGCCAAATGCTATTTAAACATACTGAGCGCCGATAAAAACACAACACCATATATTAATATGCTATAAATCTTTTGTGTTAAATTAAAGCTTTCTATTTTGCTACATTACTAAACATAGTGTCTACTCATATTTTTGCCTCCATTCTACTTAGTCGACTCTTGAAAGCATCAGGATTAAATTATGCAGTCAGCTCCAAAATTTGTCTGAAAATTGCTATGACACTGACAAAAAAAATCTTACAAAAGCCTTGTTAGTCAAAGTTTTAGTTCTAATTTTGTCAAAAACTTCTTTGGAGATGAATGTTGTAAAAATGCAATAAACAATGGAGGGATATGGAGTAAATGCAACTAAGGCAAAGTCTCCACAAATACATGGAAATCCAAGCAATGAAACAACGCTTTTATTGCTGTTCTTTATTTTGAAGTCACCAATGGTTTAGATAACGCTCTAATACTGACAAAAAGACTGAAGAAAGTGTGCCTAATATGAAAAAATATTTTTTCGATGATTGGCTAAAACAAATGTGGTGTGCGTATGTGAAATGTATATCACTATGCTCTGTTTTTGTAATATAGAATAAAAAATGTACCTGATATAAAAAAAAGCTATGATCTCACGAAACAAATATACTGGGTATGAAAAAACCTTCTTTTCATAAAATAGAATTAAAAAAAAATAAGAAAACGCCTATAATGGCTGAAAATTACAGTCACATACCACAATGTACCAACGAACTGTACAGGATTAGAAAATAAGACAAAAGAAAAACAGAAGCAATGAAAGGAACTCGGGACAGTCGGACTAGGTACCGGAACTAGCAAAAACCAGCGGTATGGTTAAACTTGTTAATGGGTACCCAAACCTCCCTTTTCTCTGTCTCGTTTCCTTATAGTATAATATACATAAGAATATAGGAAGACGACTAACTCCATGACCACAATCTTGAAAAGGAAAAGGTTATTAAGACTTTATCTGCACTGAAGAGACAAAAGCTGCCGAAATGGTCGTACGAGAAACAAAATTAACAACAAGTTCGGTATTTAATTATTTGTAAAATGAGTCAAGGAGTGTTTGTAGCTAAACTGCCAACTAGCTCAGGCGGCCTAGTCTGCTGGTAAAAAAGCTACGGAAGAGAAATCAAACTCAAAACTTCCAGAAGGGTTTGGTAAAGAATCCATCATATATTTCAGTAGACATCGACAGTATCAGTGAAAGGTCAGTATGCATTTAAAACTCTCAGGTCAGATCGCCATTAAGAAATATTGAAATCAAAACCGTCCCCTTTATCGTGAATTTTAGTTTTTATTTTACCAGAGGCAATGATAATAGTAGATCCAGAAAAGGGTAAATGATGTCGACATAATCCAAAATCTTGGGATTGTCAATAGTAAGGATATCGTCAATATTACTACTGTTATTATTGAAAATAGAAATAAGTTGATCACTATTTTTTCATGTCACGTTCGTAATAGAACAGAAAAAGATCTGCAATTAGAGGAGCACAATTTGTATTAATGGGAATTCCAAATATTGTTAATAAACAATGTTGCAAAAACGAACAAAAATGTTGCCCAGCAAAAGATAAAGTGACTTAATCATATCACATGTCAAGGGGCAATGCCTGTTGTAAGTAATATTAGAAAAGATCCTGGCTTTTTTCTTACAACAAATGGACTGCATACCAGAAAATGTAGATGACAATTTAATCAGTTGTTCCAATTTTGATTTAATCAAATTATGTGGAAGCATTGTATAAAGTATAGAAAAATTACAACTGTCGCTAGATGAAACTGGTTTTTTCATTGGTTGTAATTTATGAAAAACTTCAGTAGAATTTTCTACACTCTAAAAGTAGTAGATACCAGAGTTTTTTCACAATATATTTAATTAACCCACTTATACAAGTAATTGCACTGATTAAATGGATGGACATGTTAGTAGTAGAACAGTTGCTCGATGCCTAAATAAAACGATTCTTGTGGGGAATTTTGTGAAGCTTAGGAATCCAGTATATTGAAGGTAAGGTGTTATCTTTAGGTTCTTTTTGGGTAATGTGGACTACAACAAATGTGTCAATTGTCAGAAATTTCTATTTAAGTATTTTTTTTAGTAATATGGACTAAAGTAATCGTAACGGCTATACAAAAACTCCTTTTCCATGTTCTATTTGGGTAATATCGACTAAAACAAATATCCATGATTTGTAAATTTAATTTCGTTTCTACATTTTCTGTTTGGGTGGTATAGAAGACTAAACCAAATGTGCTGGATATGAAAGATATGAATTTATATTTTTTATGCGATCAAATTTTCCCAGTAATCAAAATGTCTCATCTCGTCCTCTATTCGGGCAATATGGACTTAATTATTGTGACAGGAATGGAAATTTCTTTTTTTTTATACAGGTAATAGGTAATATGGCCTACAGTAAATGTCATGTGTTTGTAAGGTGTCCTTTTTTGTTATACACGGTTTTTGATAATATAGACTCAACCAAATGTGCCGGATATAAGACACATGGATTTTTATGTTCTATGTGAGAAATAGACTTAAACAAACATTGAGAGCATTGAAAATCTTTTTTGTTTAGTTATATTTGAGTAAAATGGACTAAAATAAATGTCCATGGTTTGCAAAATGTCCTTCTCCATATTATGTGTGGTTATGTAGACTAAAACAAATGTTTCGGATATTAAACAAGAGGCTCTGAAAGCATGTATCGCTCGACTGGACCGTGACCAATATATTTAAATTTCTCTGGTAAAGGGTATCTTTTTCTATGTAAAGAAACCCTTATGTCTTATGGTCCAACATTTACTTATTTTTTCCTTACTGTCTGCAATTTCGATCAGCACTTAATATGTGAAATTCATGCTACGTTCTGTTTAAATCTATTCAGCTGTTGTCTAGAAGATTATCTTTGTACGCATATCACATAGGGTTCAATGTTTAACTAAGTTTTGCCGCTGGCGAACATGATGGATGAATGATGGGAAGAGCAATTCATAACTAACAATAATATCATGTTTGGTTTAAGTCCAAACTGAATTTCTCTAGAAGATCTTTGTATTCATTTTCCCGTAGGGTCAAATGCAAAATTAAGTTCACCTCTGGTGGCCATGTTGAATGACAGATCGGCACCGTAGTAACAACATTTGGTCTGAACATCATGAGGATCATTCATGCCGTGTTTATTGTAAATCCATTTATTGGTTCTCGTGAAGATCTTTGTATGCAATTCCCATAGGGTTCAATGTTAAACTAAGTTTTGCCACTCGCTGCCATGTTGGATGACGGATCGCCAGAGCATCTCATAACTAACAATCATACCATGATTGGTTTAATCCAAACTGCAGTTCTCTAGAAAATTTTTGCATGAAATAAAAGGGACAACAGGAAATACCTACAATGGCTGAAAATTATAATTACATGTCAAAATCTGCTGGGGAACTTGCATGCATTGAGGATCAAATGTAAAGTTAAGTTCACCCCTAGTGCATTGTTGTGCATGGCCAGGATAGAAGAATGATCGGCACAAAAAAAAGAACACCCCACAAGTATCATTAATCTCATGTTTCGTTTAAATCCATTCTTCAGTTCTCTAGAAGATCTTTGAATGCATATCCCATATGATCAAATGATAAACTAAGTTTCACTGCTTGCGGCTATGTTGGAAGGCAGAGCGGCACCAAAGTAACAACAATTGGTTGGTAACTCAAAAGCATCATGCGTGCTAGGTTTGGTTTAAATCCACTGAGTGGTTTTCTAGAAGATCTTTGCATGTATTTCCAAATTTGGTCCAATGCAAAACTAAATTTTGTCCGCTGGCGCGGCCATGATCATTATCATATCGGCACAGAAGTAACACATTTTGTTGGTTTTGTTTTTGTCATGCTGTCTCAATTCGAGTTTTATATTTTGGAATTTCCGAATTTTTTGTTTCGGTATTCTGTTGCCAATGTATTGGTAAGAACCTTATAAACATCCCTCATGCCAAGTTTGGTTCAAATCCATTCGGCAGTTCTCTAGAAGATCTTCGTATGTAAGTCCAATAATAAAACTAATTCCCCCGCTGTCGGCCATATTGGATGGCGGATCGGCGCCAAAGCAACACTTGGTCGGCACCTAATAAGCATTATTCATGCTACGTTTGTTTTAAACCCATTCATCGGTTCTCTTGAAGAAGATCTTTGTATGCATTTGCCTATAGGGGCCAAAGTGCAAAGCTGGACCATGTTTGAAGACGGATTGGCACTAAGGTAACAACACTTGTTTACCCCTTACAAGTATCATTCTTGCCATGTTTGGTTAAACACATCCAGTAGTTCCCAAGAAGATCTTTGTATGCATTTTTCCCATACAGTGCAATGTTAAACTGAGTTTTTCTGCTGACAACCATGTTCGATATCGGATCGACAACAAAGAAAGGACACTTAGTCAGCACCTCATAAGCATCGTTCATGCCAAGTACATCCATTCAGCAGTTCCTAAGAAGCTTTTAAAAGAAAGGTTCAATTTAAACTTAGTGCGCCCCTTGTGATCATGTTGGATGACGAATCCGCATCAAAGAAACAACATTTAGCCACCATTTCATAAGCATCATTCGGTTCAAATCCGTTCAGAGGTTATCTAGAAGAAGTTCTTTGAAGCAAAAGTATGCGACGGCTAGACGACGGACGCAGCAAGACGGACGCAAAGTGAAGGCATAGTTAGGTTAGCTAAAAACGAATTTATTATTTACGTTCTATGGAGAATGATTCGTGCCTCACCTTCTCACTCTACTGTCATTATAATTTTGCCTTTATTAAGATGTGGTTGCAAGGTATAATTACAATAAGTGAGAGTTTGAGGAAATTAACAAAATCTGAAATTAAAAGTGTTTGAAATGTAACATTGAAAATATTTATTTTGACTTAAATTCATCATAAAGCATGGTTGTTTACAAGAATTCCCAAAAATTGCTTGTCTTCGGGATTTTCAGGAAATTTACCGGAATTGCAATAAACAATTCCAGAAATCTAAACATTGAAAATATTGCTCTGACAAAAATTCATTCAAAAAGCATGGTTGCTTACAAGAATTTCCCCAAAAAGATTGTTTTTGGGAGTTTTGGCAAATTTAACCCAAATTGGAATAAAAATTTATAAATTCTAACCATTTAAAATATTTTTAACTAAACTTAATCCAGAAAGGACGGTTGCAAACAAGAAAAACCAAAAATTGCTTGTCTTTGAGAGTTTAAGGAAATTTACCGAAATTAGAACCACATTTTTCAGGATTATGTCTTGTATGAAACAATGTCTTAATTATTTGAAAGTTTGCATAAACTTTTAAAAACTGTTAGTCATGAACTTTTTCAGGAAATTTACCAAAGTTGTAATTGGAATAAAATTCTGAAAGCTTTTTGCTCATCTACAGACTATATGCGACGATTCTACATCAAAATCAAATTCCTTAATCACAATTTTGTTAAACATTGTTGATATATGGACCTCGAGTGGAAAGCCAAATTCAGTGGTTCGGAAAAATATAGATAAGGTAATTCTGGTATGGATGTTGGATATTACTAAAGATGAATCTACTTATCAATCATCATCTTTTGGTGGCATGTAGATGTGGGAATAAGGTGTAAACAAAATCAATGTCCAACTAATGATAAAATACGGGAATATGTGATTTATTTTTCTTACGTAAACATTGTATTCAATAATGAAGACGTAATGACTATTGTGTCCAAATTTCATTGATATTGAACATGATTTGCAAAAGTTATTGGAGTTCATAAAAAAAGTGAGCAAAATGTTGACGACGACGCTGCAGACATCTACACTCGACCAAAACAATGAGTGCTTGGTATGAAAAATCTCTCTTTTTATGTTCAATTCATGTAGAAGTGATTAAAATACATGTAATATGCTGAGTATGATTTTTTTTATTTAGATAATATTGACTTTACCGTATGCGTCTTGCGTAAAATTTGTACTCTTATGTTCTATTTGGACAATATGAACTAAAACAAATATGCCAGGTACCAACAAATGCTGGGCTCATGTTCTGTCTAGATAACATCGACTGAAAGTAATGTACTGGGCATTAAAAATCTATATTTGCATGTTTTGTTTCGACAACGTATACTCGGAAAATGTGCAGAATATGGAAAACATCGACTATTTTATTTTTAAATCAATGCAATCTAAGACGGAAAAATAGTAATAGTGCATTGCATGATACCACGCCATGTTTCACAAAATTTCTAAGTTTAAAGGAGCATAACTCCAGAACTATGTGTACCGCTGAACCCAAAATTATACTTGGCCACGTGTTTAGTGGTAAACAATTTAAATACCAAGTTTGAAGACAGTATATTATTTCAATCATAAGTTATCAGTACGAAACCCCAAAATTTGCAAATTTCAAAGTTTTAAAGGCCATAACTCCAGAACCCCTTGGACCTTTCAACCCAAAATCTAACTTGGCCAGAATTTTGTAGTAAACAACCTACATACCAAGTTTGAAAACCTTGTGTTATTTCGTTCACAAGTTATCACTCGGAAACCCTAAAAATCGCAAAATTTCAAAGTTTCAAGGGACATAACTCCAGAATCCCTTAGACCTCTGAACCCAAAATCGAACTTAATCAAAGTTATGTGGTAAACAACTTGCATACCAAGTCTGAAGACGTTGCGTTATTTCGTTCACAATTTATCAGTCCAAGTCCTTCGACAGACGGACATACGGACGGAAAGACGGACGGACTGACACACGACTGAGGGTATCACATAACTAGAGGTACTGCTGAACGCAGGAGGGTCCCGCAAAAGGCAGTCACTTCCTTTGTACCTAATTATCAACATTTTGTTTAATGAAAATATTTTAAAATAAAAACTTAAAAAGTATCGGCAAACAGGAAGTAGTGGTATGGCAAACCTGAAAATAGCTTACACGATATAACTCATCATCATGCAGCTTTACACCAAATATTAAATCATTCCTAGTTGTAAAGGCCAAGAAAACTTGTCAAAAATTTTCATCCATAGAGTGGTACAATAAAAAGTTAAATATCGGCAAACAGGAAGTAGTGGCATGACAAACCTGAAATAACCTTACACGATACAACTCATCATCATGAAGCTTTAGACTAAATATCATATCATTCCAAGTTGTAGAAGCCCAGAAAATTTTGATGAAAAATTTTCATCAACAGAGTGGTATAATTAAAAGTTAGAGTATCGGCAAACACGAAGTAGTGGCACGGCAAACCTGAAAATTGCTTATACGATACAACTCATCATCATAAAGCTTCAGACCAAATATGAAATCATTCCCACGTGTAGAAGCTCAGAAAACTTGTATAATAAAAAGTTAAATATCGGCAAACAGGAAGTAGTGGCACGGCAAACCGGAAAATTGCTCACACGGTACAACTCATCATCAAATATGAAATCATTCCAACGTGTAGAAGCCCAGAAAACTTTGACGAAAAATTTTCATCCATAGAATGGTATAATAAAAAGTTAAAGTATCTGCAAACAGGAAGTAGTCGCACGGCAAACCTGAAAATTGCTTACACGTTACAACTCATTATCATAAAGCTTCAGGCCAAATATGAAATTATTCCCACCGGTAGAAGCCCAGAAAACTTCGACCGAAAAAATTGTTGACGGACAGACGGACGGACGGACAAAGTGAAAACTATAGGGCACCCGCATCTCGATGCGGGGCCCTAATAAATCGCCACTTCATGTGGCGGGGTATAAAAATTGATAATGTTGAATTATTTTTCGTTTGATAATGAGGTAGGGTCGGGTTATGAATATTTGTAGTAATTATAACTATCAAATGATAAATAAATATACAACAAATCGCTTCAAATAATACTTTGCACGCCTATGTCTCACTTTCTTCGACTTCCGTGGTCGGCGAGACAAAAACTATGTTACGTACTAATTTTGGATCAATATCAAATATTATAGTACTGGTTGAAACGCCTCTCCACAGGAAATACACAGGTGAAAAGGATTGCCCGTTTAGTATCAAGTCAAAAGGTATATACCCTATGTTTAAATTTAATATGTCACATGCCAAAACAAGGTCCAGAGGCTATTGAAGATCTTACAACAAGGAGAACAGGTGTTGAATGTGAAAGCCTTATCACTCTCCATTAAAAAATTATACCCAAGTGTTTTTTTTAATACAATTGGTCACATGCCAAGGTCAATGTCATCGGATACATTATCCCTGTACCAACTGAAAACGAAAGCATATATCTCTTGCTATTCAAACGTCAAGCCCTATGTTAATGCTTTGGAGACAGACTAACAGACACACAGACAGAGCAAAACTATATGCCTCCCAAATATCTGATTCCTCGGTGGGGCAATTAAAGTGAGACCATTTGGTTAAAGATATGTATACTGGTAGCCCATATTATCGTGGTACGTGGCTACGTTTTAACAGTGACGTCATTGTTAAGAACTTGGTTGAAATGAACGTGAATACCACGATATAATGAAACCCACGATATAATTAGGACCTAATGTACACTTTTAAGATGCATACACAAGAAACCGAAGAAAAAGAGAAAATAGGATACCGATTCCAATGCAAGTAAATGTTGTCAAAACGATTTGGAGACTTAGTTCTATCCATTTGTCAAACAATCAAAGTCCTTCTTAATTGTCCAAAAATGTTATTGCATATGATCCTGTCATGGCATTGGGTGGTTTTCCCTTTGAAACGGTTAGTCTTCTAAGAAGGAAAAAAATCTGTTTTTTTAAATAACAATAAGAATTTAGTTGAAAAACTGAAATCAAATTTAAAAGCCATAAACAATATATTTTTTAATGATAGATTTATTATTACATAAAAGATGTTACCTTTTTCAGGGACCATATAAAATAAATAAAGTACTTTTAATAATCTCAATAGGTTAAAAAAACTGCCTCGCCAGATTGATATAAAATAAATTTAAAGTACAATTTAAAAGAACCTTGATTACTTGATTAGCAGACAAAAAGCAAGCCTTCGATATTTTATTGCAATATATGTTCCTAAAAAGCAATTGCAATACTCAAGGGGCTTGAGGGGTGAAAAGCCTGTCCTTGATAAACTGGAGTTTTATATGTATTGTGTGCGCCTTTGTCACATGTACATTCATTCCAGATCCTTTCATATTTTTCTATTTGCTGCACAGTTTGTCTCTCGTGCTGCGTGGACTCCGTAGAAAGTCTCCCCATGCTTGAGGTGTATGCTCTTATAATATTACAATTATGGCGTGTCTGTTCGTGTGATAATTTCTCATACGTTTACTAATTCATTTATTTTTTCAATTTGGCTCTTCAATATTTTTATTGTTTTTACTAAAATGTTATAATCTGTACACACGACTATTTTTGCCCTTTTCAACCTAAGTTACATTGCAAGGTTTGCATGCGCCCCGTGTTGTCTATCGATGTTGTTTTTGTCCTTATTTTTGTCTTTCGTCGGGCTACTTAATGACAAATATTTGTAGGCAGACATTGCCCGGTATTACTTTTTTCTCATTGACCGCTCCCGACATGTGTTGCTTCAGTGACATATTTCAGTTGCGATCGATGTTGCTCAACATTTTTGTAAAGAATACCGCTGAAGTGCATGCTAGGGGCCTTCGTGATCTCGCTTGAGGGGGTGAATATTGTTCATCTCTGGTTGAAGACGCTCAGGCGACATGTAGACAGGAATAAAAGCCATGCTCTTGATAAACTGGAGTTTTCAATGTATCGTGTGCGTTGTTGTCACATGTACATTCATCCATATCCTTTCATACACAAAATGAACTAGTACATCATTAAGGGCACACAGAATATTCTATTTGCAATAAAATATACTTAACAATTGTCATATGGCGAATTTTACTTCAAATTGATCAATAGATTGTTGTTATCAAGAAATATATCGGAATATAAATCCATTCGGTAGATTAGAATGGAATTAAACTCTTTACTGGCACAAGGGCATTCATTTCTAAACCGAAACACATAAGAGCCTTAATTTCGTAAGAATCGTTTCAATCATTTTTTCTTGCAAAATATAATACGATCCTACGACGTATGGCAGTGAATTCGGTAACATAAGTATCTAAGTGTTGATAAAACCTCCTTTTGTAGTGTTAGAAATATGAAACTGGTGATGATTACTTAGGGTCTTAGCTTAGAATATCTAAACTGGTCTGTAACATTTGATTTTAATATAAATCATGAGTCATGGTTTGCTAATGATTTCATAAATGGAAAATTAGTTTTTTTTACCAAGAAAGTAAAGAAGCTTATTAATTGTCACGATTTCTTACAAGTCTGATAATGATAAAAAAATGCATTGAAATATAACCATCAGCTATATCTAATCTCCTGTTAAGTTATATTTGCCTTAGAAATAATGTACTCTCGACTTGGAGACATTCTCATCAGGATAATAATTTAGTATATAGATTGTGGAGAAAGATTAAAATTTCTCTGTGAAATAAAAGTGATAATTAACTGTGAAATTATTTTCCATAATTTCACTCTAGGAAGTGACGTCATAATAGACGTTGTCAAAGTCGTTGTTAAGTAAACGTCTCAGCGGATTAACATTGAAAATGTAGTTCATGCATAGACTGACGAGCCTGTCTCAAATCCGTCGAATCTAACGGATATAGAGACAGATGAAGACAACTGATCGAAAAACAATTGTATCTTTTAATTTCATTGGCTTGCATACAAAACACTATTTGATTGGCTGTTCTATATTTAAAAATAACTTCTTGAGGAAATCCCA
>MJUU01001305.1:0-16223 GCA_002080025.1 Modiolus philippinarum
CCAGTGTTACTGCCCCCTGGTGAAAGATGACTTATTTCTGAACTTAATGCAATAAAGAACATTTGCATATACTTTTTGACCTTGACCTCACAGTGCAATTCAAATGCCTACCCTATGGTACAAATTTGACTGGTTGTAAACACCAATTTCAAACATACTCTAAAATGCATGATAGCAACTTTCTTGGTAGTATCATTGTATTTAAGAGCAAGAAGAACAGTGATTCAGAGAACTACAGCTCAAACTATCTATGGTACATTAAATCCTTGACTTCTGTCTGCAATATCATGTTTACATTGAAATTCCATGTTTCCAAATAAAAAACCACTCCAGACTTTACACAATGCCTTAAATTGGCCAGGAATCCAAAATGGCCAGGAGTCAGTTTTGAATGATGTAATAAAGAATTTAATTGGGTGGATATCTGATTTACTTACAGTTATCCTCCTGTAAATGTACTAGGAGTGCAAATCTGGTACTATGTCAGCAGTGCAACAATTTAATCTGACCTCCATGGACTGAATACTCATCTAGAGATTCTTAAAACTTATGAAATGAACTCTTCACCATATTAAAATGAAAAATAAGTCTTTTCTTTATTTAAACCTGGCACCAACTTATATTTCCACTGCATATGTTTAGAAATAATTGCATTTTCAACTGCAGGGGGCCACAATTTATGACCATATATTGCAAAGTTTGGGCTTCAGATTTCAAAATTTAAAATCGAATTTGGTATATAAATGCATTTTGCTTATTAAAATGAGAAAAAGTGGCTTGTTATCAACATTTTAAGCCTAAATATACCTAAACTTTTCAACCTGAAGGAAAAATTTTGATAAAAATTGAATTTCTGTCATTTGTCACATTTGCGAATAAAGTTGACCCATCCCCGACTTGTCGCGACAAACATTTTAGCACATATAATGTACCGAATCATTTCAAAAAGTAAAAACAAATATTTATTGACAAACTTCAACCAGTATAATGCTCATTGACTGATACTGCTATACCAAGCACCCAAAACTATACTAGCATATCCAAACAAGTCAAAATTTGCTGAGTCAGCATTTTTTTTCTTATTTTGCTTATTTTGAGCTCTCATTTGATGTTTTGATTCATATTATTCAATAAATCAGTTAAATCTATTAAACTGAGCATAAAAAAGTAGGATTGATTGATACCAAATTAAAATATGACAATCTTGCATTTTTACCTATAGGTAGCACGGTACAGTTTCTTTTTCCATAGGCGACAATAGTAATATTTTCAAGATTTTCACCCATTCATAACTTTTTAAGCTCTTGTTTATTGAGAGTTCACACTGTTAGTGCTTTAGTTTTTTGTGTTGTATATGTAACGTTCGTGTGTTTTGTGGGCATGTGGTGTCTTTGGTCTTCCGTCTTTTGGTGTTCTTGCTTTTGCCTTGTCTCTGGACTTTGATTTGTGTAATCTTGTGCTTTGTTCCTTCGGTATTCTACTGCCGTTGTTTTTCACCCGAGATATTGCAATATGCTCGCTTGTAAAGCATCCATTTAACTTAAAAAAAATACCAGTGAAATATAGTCATGACCAATTCCCTAAAGAGCCACTAATCAAAGTACGCACTGCCCGTCAGTTTACTTGCGGTCTAAGTTGCATTGAAGGGCATATTACCAATAATTCTAAAAAAATTAATCTCCATTAATAAAGGGCACATGAAAATTTCTTATATATTTTCTTAATCATAGATAATTTGTCTATTTGAAAAAAATACAACATGGATGTTATACTTAATAACCAATCAGAACTCAGCTTTCAGTATTCACTCCTCTATAGAATCTTGGGTACACAAAAGGGAAAAACCAGTTCTATGTTTAGAAACTGTACCGTGCTACCTAATTGCTCAACCACTACTTGTTCATCCGTTTAACCAGTGCACTAACTTGCATAAAGGAGATTCTTATAAAATACTGTGCAAACAACATATAAAACCTCTGCGATAAATTACCATTGTGAGTCTGGAAAATTCTGTTGAATACATGTAATCAAATACCGAAATTACTGTGAATTTAGTTTCTACATAATGAACATGTCTCTTCAGTGCAAATCAAATAGTGCAGCAACTGAAGTCAAATTCTTAAGATTTTAATCAGCCCACCTGACATCAGGCTACATTAATTGAAAGGTAATTTTGTACTCTATCCATTTTTACCGTTCGTCAAATTGGGAAGTGGTCACGATTTTTTAAAATGAAGGTCAAAGGTCAAACATCTGAAATTCTGGTGAGTTCATTTCAGTCACATTTCAATCAAAAATTTCAACGTGAAGTTAGAAAATTGAGTTAAATGATAAATAATATATTTATAACAATTTAGATCACCTTTTTAATAAAGCAATCCCTAGGGTACGAATTTATTAACGAGGTCCAAAAACACGACTTGCCCTCTATATAAGCAGTTTTTGAAATGACCTCGACCTTTTGAACTTTGAGTTTAACATAAATTCCAACGACATACTATAGATGTTTTAGTCAAATGAAACCGAGACTTAATTGGTCATTCTTCTGACAACTCATTATTGACCATAAAATTGACTTAAAAGCTCAGAAATACGAACTGGCATACAAAAAAAAGTAATTTCTTTTAATTAAACGAAATAAATTATGTCGTCGGTAGCCTACAAACCACGAAAAGGTCACGGACAATTTGGCTGGAAGTCGTTTAGTTTTAAAAATACATTAATATATTTTTGGGGGAATTTTTAGTACTTTTCATATTTTTTCTATATTTCTTCACCTTTTTAAAAATATTTTTATGGCCTGCCTGCGATAGTAGGGGGCATATAGTGTTCGGGTCTGTCCGTCCGTTCGTCCGTCCCAAGTTACGTTTACTCTCAGGTTGAAGTTTTTTTTCTGTGAATGATGTATGCTATTGTCATGAAACTTTATATAGATACACATTAGGGTATGTTTTAACAAAAATCATAATAAAATTTTATTCATTCTCCAACTTCATGCTTCAATGATCACGGAAAAAAGGGGATAGCATGAGGTTTACCCTAAGTTTGAAATTTTTTTCTGTGAAGGATGTATTCTATTATCATAAAAACTTGATATAAATACACATTTGGATATAATTAAGTAAAAATTATAATAAAAATTTATCCATGCTACTTCATGCTTCACTGGTCATCAAAAAAGGGAGATAGTATGAAGTTTACCCTCAGGTTGAAGTTGTTTTATCTGTAAAGGATGCATGCTATTGTCATGTAACTTTATATAAATATACATTAGGGTATAATGAAACAAAAATCAAAATAAAAATTATATTCAAGCTAACAACTTCATGCTTCAATAATCTTGGAAAAAAGGGGGGTAGTATGAGGTTTATCCTAAGGTTGATTTTTTTTCTGTGAGGGGTGAATTCTGTTACCATGAAATATTATATAAATACACATTAGGATATAAATAAGTAAAAAACATTAAAAAAATATACAACGTCATGCTTCATGATCATGAAAAAAAAGAGTTTTGTCCATAGGTTTAAGTTTCTTTTCTGTGTAGAATATATATGCTATTATCATTAAACTTGATTAAAAAATAAAACAAAAATCTTAATAAAATATATATATGCAACCAACTCCATGCTTTACTGGTCACAAAATACAGCATTATTCAAAACAGATGCGAGGCGGGGCATTGTGTCCGTTAGATACATTTTCTTGTTTGAAATTAAGTTTTCTTTAGTATGGAAATAAACACACATTAATGAAACCCATTTTTAGAAAACAATATATTTCTTTTTTTTAATTAATAATTATTTTATGCCCCACCTACGATAGTCGGGGGCACATAGTGTTCGGGTGTGTCCGTCCGTCCGTCCCAAGTCAGGTTTATCCTCAGGTTGAAGTCTTTTTTTCTGTGAAGGATGTGTGCTTTTATCATGAAACTTTGTATAAATACACATTAAGGTATAATTAAACAAAAATTACAATAAAAATTTAACACGGCTACCAACTTCATGCTTCACTGATCATGGAAAAAAGAGGTAGTATGAGGTTTACCCTTAGGTTGAATTTTTCTGTGAAGGATGTTTGCTATTATCCTGAAACTTTGTATAAATACACATTAAGGTATGATTAAAAAAATTATAATAATAATGAAAATTTATCCCTGCTACTAACTTCATGCTTCACTGATCATGGAGAAAGGGGGGTAGTATGAGGTTTACCCTTAGGTTGAAGTTTTTTTTCTGTGAAGGATGTTTGCTATTATCATGAAACTTTGTATAAATGCACATTAGGGTATAATGAAACAAAAATCATAATAAAAATTATATTCAAGCTAACAACTTCATGCTTCAATAATCTTGGAAAAAAATGGGGGTAGTATGAGGTTTATCCTAAGGTTGATTTTTTTTCTGTGAAGTGTGAATTCTATTACCATGAAACATTATATAAGTACACATTAGGATATAAATAAGTAAAAAACATTAAAAAATATATACAACGTCATGCTTCATGATCATGAAAAAAAAAGAGTTTTGTCCATAGGTTTAAGTTTCTTTTCTGTGTAGAATATATATGCTATTATCATTAAACTTGATTAAAAAATTAAACAAAAATCTTAATAAAATATATATATGCAACCAACTCCATGCTTTACTGGTCACAAAATGCAGCATTATTCAAAACAGATGCGAGGCGGGGCATTGTGTCCGTTAGATACATTTTCTTGTTTGAAATTAAGTTTTCTTTAGTATATGGAAATAAACACACATTAATGAAACCCATTTTTAAAAAAACAATATCTTTCTTTTTTTTAATTAATAACTATTTTATGCCCCACCTACGATAGTCGGGGGCACATAGTGTTCGGGTGTGTCCGTCCGTCCGTCCCAAGTCAGGTTTATCCTCAGGTTGAAGTCTTTTTTTCTGTGAAGGATGTGTGCTTTTATCATGCTTTTACTTTGTATAAATACACATTAAGGTATAATTAAACAAAAATTATAATAAAAATTTAACACGGCTACCAACTTCATGCTTCACTGATCATGGAAAAAAGAGGTAGTATGAGGTTTACCCTTAGGTTGAATTTTTTTTTCTGTGAAGGATGTTTGCTATTATCCTGAAACTTTGTATAAATACACATTAGTTAACATATGTGTTATGGTCTCATGTTCATTTACTCCATATCCTTTCGTAAAATATTTAATACAGGAGTTTGTCTTTTATTGCAGTGTGGAGTTGGTAAAACAATTCCCCGTGGTAGAGATGTATGCTCTTTATTTTTCTTAGATATGGTGTACTTGTACATGAGATAATATCTCATGTGTACACTTTGTTCAATTACTATTATCTAAATTTATGTAAATTCTAAAACCAAAGGATTAACTCCCACCATCGTAGTTTTGTCCTTAGCTATATTTGATATCACCGATTATTCGGATTTCGTTTGGTTTTCATTTTTTGAAATTATGGATTTCCTTTGTTTGGGTTCTAGTGCTGCTGATGAGGAATAAATTTCCGAAATGGCCATACAGCTCATTAAAATTATTGCAGTTGGAGTTAACATATGTGTTATGGTCTCATGTTCATTTACTCCATATCCTTTCGTAAAATATGATTAAAAAAATTATAATAATAATGAAAATTTATCCCTGCTACTAACTTCATGCTTCACTGATCATGGAGAAAGGGGGGTAGTATGAGGTTTACACTTAGGTTGAAGTTTTTTTCTGTGAAGGATGTATGCTATTATCATGAAACTTTGTATAAATGCACAGTAGGGTATAATTAAACAAAAATTATAATGCAAATTTATTCTCGCTACCAACTTCATGCTTCACCGACCATGGAAAAAAAGGGGAGGCAAAGAATGAGATTTCACCTCAGGTTTAAGTTTCTTTTCTGTGACAGATGTATTCTATTATCATGAAACTTTATATAAATACACATTAGGATATAAATAAAAAAACATGACAAATATTAACCCATGCCAGTAACTTAATGCCTCACTGATCATGAAATATAGCAAAATAGCTAAAAATAGGTGTAAGGCGGGGCATTGCGTCCGTTAGACACATATTCTTGTTTATTTATATTCTCATGATTGGGGAGAATTAAATGTACACGTTCCAACGCATTTCACCATCAACCTACACTTCATAGATCATCATTACTACTCTGAGTACTATACGAGTTTTCCATATCATTCCGATCATTCCAATTCATGGTCATTGTCATTAACAAAGGGTTTTCACAAACTTTGGTACCTTGGCAAGGTCAAAATTCTGTGCAACTCAAGTTCTGGTCATAACACATGCATGACTTGCTATCCAAGTTTCTACCTTTACACTTGCAGATTAAATCTTACAGAAAATTAGAAGTAATTTTCCCAGGGAACAATACTGGTTCTGGACCTTAAGTTTCTTATCGCCAACCGTAGATATACGTTTAGCTAATTGATGTTTTGGCAATGTGGCTACACATCAATATTTGTTTCTGAATAAATATCATAAGCACATACTGAATAAAGGCTGCCTCGCTGGGTAGCAGTAAAAACAAATTAAGCTCATAATTTGTTAAATCTGTGCGGAAAGAAGCAGAATTGGATGTCTTCCAACAATGCCAACCGCAGTTCCAGCTAACCGTATATTTATTGGTGGTGGAAAGGAGCTAGAGGCCCTGAACCAGTATTGCTCACCAGGAAAATGTAAATGGATTTTCTGCAAAATTTTACCTCCACACTTAGGTAGCAAACAACCGCATTCGAATACTGAAGGAACAAAGATTGTGTTTATTACAAAAATTAAAGTCCAGATATATGTATAATGCATACGAAACGTCTACAAATCACAACATTCAGAACTAAGGCACTTATATAGTGTGAGTTCCTTTAAAAGCCGGGAGTGACATCAAGTGCTCCGAAAGGGTAGGCATGTCCTGTCAGGCTGGTAACACGATCATCAGGCATTTACTTTTTTTGAAGATATGTGTACTGGCATTTTCTAACCCTCATACGAAACTAATTTAACATCCATGGTATGTGTTACTTCTCTATAAACCCTCAAACAATACGAAGGTAAAAATTTGAAAAGCTCTTGAAAATCACTAAAGTTTTTAAATATGAACAAGGACAAATCGGTGGCACACACTTCTCTTACGGAGACAAATCTATAATATAACAGTATGATAACACCTAAAACAAAAGCACCGACATTGTAAAGTCGATTAAAAACTAACTGTGACATTGGTTGCTCCGGAACGGTATGTCCTGCGCACCAGCGGCACCCGTCACACTATCATTGAGTCAATCCAGGGTCAAGTCAAATCCGCTGAATACGTGAAATCTAGCTAAAGGTGTCCGTTTTCATTTGGGACACCGATACTTAGTATCTTTTAGAGATGTCATGGTGACAGCCATAGAATTTTTGGAGGAATGAAAGTAACAAAAATCCGCAGCTTTTCGTACATTGTTTTTGCTCTTTTTGAAAATTCACTGTATAAATACAAAAAAAAAAACAAAGTTGCAGAAAACAGTGAATTTCATTATGCTGTACACGTGTTTGAAGGAGTAACCTCTCATTAGCAGCATTTGAATCGAATAATATAGAAAACCATAATCCAAAACATATATAGAAGTACTGATTACAAGTACTCCTTACCGAAAATGTAGATATAGTTGACCAATTCCATTACCAAGGACATCCAACGAGTAAATTGCACGGAATAAGGCCTCAATATTTTAAGGGGTTAGAATTTGATAAAATGCAGTAAATATATAAAACGCATGGTGGTTAAGTGTCATGTCAGACGAGTCTGAATACTGGGCAAGTGAATTCCTTGCGAACCTCTAGTCCACCAGCAGTTGCATCGACCCAGTAGTTTCAAAATACAAAAATACAAAAGTTGCAAAAAACATAATTTCGTTATGCTGTACACGTATTTCAAGGAGTAACTTCTCATCAGCAGCATTTGAATCGAATAAAATGGAAAGCCAACCTCATGCTCGACAGTAACGAATCAGCTGTGAAATACACTCTCCATATGCTTGAGATATAGGTTAATAGCTGCTTAGAAAAGGAAAGGTCACACTTGTGAAGTTAAAATCACCACGTTTGTCATATAGCTTAGATTTCAAATGTTTACCTGTCAATGTGCAACTATAGACATTCCTAGGTACGAAGCAAAAGTAGTGTATCAGAAGTCCCTTTTTCAGTTTATTTGGACAGATCTGGTGTAAATATTCCTTAAAGGTTGGATTTATAAGAGACAGTACATCGTGTATCTAACAAGACATACCCGTGTGATGAGCAGAAATTCAATTGCAAAGATTTTGTTCTTGTTAAAGTACTAAAATTGTAAAAACCGTGGTCAAAATCTGATGTCAACATGAATGATGATGAAGATAAATTGTAATGATATGAAAAACTAGTATAGTACATAGTAAATAGTTGTGACGGTCTGTGAAGTGCACCTTCGCTGCCACCTGATTTGTTCAATGCATTTGAACAAGTACGTATTACTTCTTCGACAATGAAAACAAAATGAAACAACCCCCTACCCCAAAAATAAATAAAAACATTAAAAAAAATTATAAAATTTTAAAAATACACTTCCATAGATGTGTAATTTATTTCTTATGTTAATATGAAAACAAAATGTAAAAGAAAAATATAAAAAAAACACAAATTTCAAAAAGTACAAAAAGTACTTAAAATCACTCCAACATTATTAAATAAAACTGCTTTTTAAAATCAAAAACTTCCTTCGGTATTTCCTATGACTTTGCAATGGTTGGTACTTATCCTATGATATAATTTATCCCACTTAACTAAAAAGAGACTACCTTCATGTAAGACAGTAGGACATTCTGGGGTTTTAAGTCAATTTAAGGGTCAAGTATGGGCGTAATTGTCAGATGTTTGACCAATATGTGACCTTTCGGACTTATATAAAAAAAAGGAATTTCTTCTCAAAATATCTTGCATACACGTAAACTCTTATCTAAATGTATTACTAAGAAATCGAATTTAAAAAGTACTAGTTTGAAAGACAATCTTCCATATAACACAAATATAGAAAAATATTGGACATTGGTTGTATAGTTTTCCTGTGAGCAGGCGAGCTTTACGGGTAATTTTCCCGATTTTGCTTAAGAAATAGCATTTTTCCCCACAAAATTCAGAACTCTAGAAAACAGTGTCTATTGGGCAAAAGATAATTGTCCTAGATAAATTACCTTTAGTTCTGAATAGGTACCTATATTGTTAACAAATTGGCAAAAAATCAAAAAGCTACGACAACTAAGTTCAGAGCAATACGATTTGAAAGTTCGGGGCCACTTTTTTATACAAAAAAGTGTTTGATCAATAAACGTTTGGTATCATTTGACTAAAAACATCTATAGAGTATGTCGTTAATTTTTATGTAAATCTCAAACGTCAAAAGGTCAAGGTCATTTCACAAACTGTGTATTCAGACAGCAATTCATGTTTTTGGACCCCGCTCATACATTTACCCTCCTTTGAATCGCTTTATGTAGAAAGGTGATCAAAATTGTTCTTATTGTAGACACGTATGACCATTAAAGTTATTGTTTCAACTTCACGTTGAAATTAATGACTGAAAGGTGACTGAAATGAGTTTACAACAATTTTCAAAGTTTGACCTTTGACCTCCATTTAAAAAAATCGTGACCACTTCCACATTTGACGAACGGTGAAAACGGATAGAGAACAAAATGACCTTTCGAATGATGTATAATATAGCCTGATGTTAGGTGGGTTGAATAAAATCCTAAACTAGACGCCTTTTTGAATTTCGTTGCTCCAATAAAATCAAAACATTAAGAAATCCATAAACGGAAATATATGTAAAAGCTGAAGGAAAAGAAGTACCAAAAGGATCTAAATAGAAAAACCAAAATTAGTTTAGGATTGAGCTTTACAAATCGGATTTTCGGGCCAGCACCAAGGAACTTGCTACTGAAGTGTTAGATAAATCAAAATCAATAAAAAGGCTTTGATTTTTCTACACCTATAAAAGTACCCTTTCACGTCATTTGAGAAAAATTTATTAAATGGTCTTAATGATTTAACTGGTCTTCAGTTCCCTTGTTGTAGCAAGAAAAAGCAAGGGTTCCTCTCCAAAATAACTTATAACAATCATAGTTCATGGACATTTGATTATGAAATTAAAGCACTGAATCTTTTGCCGAACAAAATAACTTACAACAATCATTGTTCATGGACATGTGACGATATAATCAAAGCACTAAATCTTTTGCTGAACACCCTTTTTGTTCCCTTGATCCCTTTGGCGACAATGCTTATGAACAGTCATTTGAATTTCCATGGGTACATTATGCATTTCTCATTGAAGATCTTTCTCTGTTCTGTTTAGACCGGGACTTCATGAAAAAACTTCAAAATGGAAACGTACGAAACAATGGTAAATTTAGTTTAATTTTCAATGATAACAGCAGGTATATTGACGACATCCTTACTTTTGACCATTTCCAGTTTTTATATTATGTCCACATCATATCCAAACAAGAACTGAACAAACAGAAATACTAAATATTCCCCTTTTCAGCAATTTATTATATTCATTGACTCTGGAAAAACTAAAATCTAAAAATGAAAAAAGGAATCATTTTGATTTCACTGTTACACATTTCCTTTTCCTGACGGCAACGTTCATATAGTTTCATCCTATGGATATAAATATCTCATTTGATACGATTTGCACTCGTTGTACTTTAAACGAGTTAAAATGATTAATTATGCCCCCGTCACACTAGATAAAGTTCTCACTACGTTCTCATGATCTCCTAAAAATTCAGATGAACTTAGAAAGAACTTGCTGAACGTAGAAAAGACGTGTTAGAATCTTTTATGATCGTAGTGCAAACTTTATTGGACGTAGTACGCTCTTCAAGAACGTGCAGGACGTGGAATAATTTTGAGCATGTTCAAAACAAACGTGGTGGTGACAAAACGTAGTAAAAATCTACTTAAAAAGTACCGAAAACGGCAAGGTCGTAGCAGGTACGTAGAAAGAACGGGTCAGTAACTTCATGTATTCGGCGCGGACGGGATTAATTTTTGTGCCGTCTTCACGACGTTCTTACAACGTCTTGAAAATTTTCAATAAGACCGTCGCACGCTTGTACTACGTTTTCACTACGACTTCATATATCGGTATTTTTCTATAAAGTTTGTACCACGATGTAATAAAGTTCCTAATGCGACTTAAACACGCCCACCACTACGTAAATAGCACGTCCTAGCAGTTTTTACACCGTTTGTTGAAAGTTTCCACTAGGTTTTTGCAAATTTACATTTATTTTCACATACATTTTTGACATATGCATGCGATAATTGAGTTGCAGCTTATGACGTTTACCCTCTGTTGTTATATTAAGGTTTTGTTCAAGGTCTAAGAATATTTTTAATGTGGATTTTTTGGTAAAGGGTTCTTCTTTTTTGATTATTTTTGAATTATAGCTTTCCAAATTATTAGACTTTAATACTACTGTTGAGAGGTTAAATATGAAACTTGGGTATTTTTGTATTTCTGGGCTCTGAACATTTCGAAGTCATTCAAAGGAATTTAAATATGGTGTGTAATATTTGCTATAAATAATGCTGCCAAAAAAATCGTTTTGTAATGATGTAATAAAGATATCCATATTAAAAATACAATTAAGTATATATCGTTGGCACACGCGCAAAATATACCTGTTTACGTAAGAGTCGACTCGTTCAATTTTCAGCCAAACTATCAATATTGATCCTCTACAGGTGCATCGGCAAACAAATATCAAAGTAAAAAGGGAGAAATCGGAAATTCTTAAACCCCCAAAAATTGCAATTCACAATTAACACAAGCTGAATGGTGAATGAAAGGATATGGAGTAAATGCACATAAGATAATGCCTCTACAAATAAATGGTAAAAACAAGCAAAGTTGTTGTTCTTCATCTTGATATCGCCATGAGGCCTTCAACAATGAGCTTTGCTCATACCTCATAGTAAGTTGATGACAACGGCAAAATAAATAAACAAAAATGAACAAGAACACCAAAAAGCGGAATGAACTGTGAAGAAAACAAGAGGTACCATTAGTTCTCCGGAATGGTATGCATGATCTGCTTCACGCGTTGCACCCGTCACACTGTTCGGTTTTGTCAAAGTAGGTGTTTGTCATTTCGGTAATACTCTGAAACTATTCAAAGATGTCTATTCTCATTTTCGAAATAGAAGATTATTTTTTAATTATCTTGTTTGAAAATTGATTGTTAAATTTGTTTTTTCGCCATTTTGAACATTGTGAGGCAAAGTTCAGTGGTCTTCAATCAAATGTCGTCATAATGGCCCTCTTACATTATATGCATGATGCCAACGTATGCTGACGTATGTGAGAATGTGTTCTTACATGCTAAGTTAGGGGTGTGTTTTTATGATTGGGCGCAACAAAGAATTTTGACTATGCTCAAGTTATTAACTTTGCCGTTATTGATACGTTAGACGAAAGGCAGGGGTAAGTTATACACACGCAGAGTGCGATGTGTAGAAATTTCTCTTATATTGTTTAAAAAGCGTAAAGGAAGCACACAGGATTATCTTGTAACAACTGCAGTAGAATACCAAAGGAACAGGGAAAACGATGACCAGAAAAATTTCCAAAGACATGGCAAAACGGCAACAGAGATAAACAAAGACAAAACAAGGACGTGAGACAGCTAAAATGCACTTGTAACTAACGAAAAACGTTGCATTAGAAATGAACAAGTTAAAATTCCACTGGAAATTAAATCGATGCTTAATATCAATATCAGATTGACTGGGTTGATTTAAAAACAAATGTGATTTTCCTTGACTCTATACCTTTCCTGCAATTCTGTCTATTTTTTCGGCGGCATTTCTATTGGTAGACTTTCTTAGATAATGACCATTGATAGAGAATTAAACGTGGTTTAACTTTTTCTCGCATGTGGATATTCGAATATATGCTAGACGACCGTTGTGCACGCAGCAGACGCTAGTGAAACAATTTTGAGACGATGTCTTACCCTGTTGCTATTTTGAGTGTGCGGCAGATAAGTAATTGACAGGTTTCCTGTGCTTTGAAGACCACCAGTCTGACGTTATGAATGCCTCCAACAACAGAATGTCTGCAAATTCTTCAGATTGTGCAAGCGAATTTTCAAATATTCTCGAACGTTGGGACAATTTGACCAGAATTTTGTAGCAGTACAGTCATAAATAACAATCGTAGCGTCCGATTGCTCAGTAGTGTCGAGTGGATTTTAAAGTAAAAATGAAAGCTTTACAGCTTGAATATTGACAATAACTAAAACCTAAATAAATAATTTCTATTACATCATATCACTTACGGTCTTAAATGAGATAGTATTGCGTAACTGCAACTTCAATGCGTTGCCACCTATCGGAGATGACGGACGCGGTCCTATTTTGTCTCTAATACGCAACTTCAATCAATTTTACAAAATCAATGTGATTGATTCTAACCTAGTAGATAGGTTTAAATAAATAATAATATTTATTTCCTCTTACTTTGGAGATAGAAGTAATTTATATTTTCTCGACTGTCGATATGTGTTACGAGGTGCATAGTTTCGTACACGACTGCAATAACAATGGCGGACGCCATGATTTCAACCAGAAAAACCTCTACCGTTGAGAGCCACAGAAGACGATTTTCTGCTAAATGAAGGCAACGACGTTGTCAAAGAGAGTAAAAAAGACTCTAGCAAACCCAAGACATCAAAAACTACGACGAGGTCGTCTAGTGGTAAAAGTGCCCCACACACAAGTGCCGGCAGTGTAAAAAGAAACAAAGGAAAACAAAGTGAACTGAGTACTCGAATAACAATGATCAAATGACGGACATGTTAAAACAAATTATGAATGAGCAAAATAAGACTAACGCTCAGGTAAAGCTTGTGAATAAGCTTATTGATGATCTACATGAGTGCCAGATGGCTACGAACAAGATGATCTTGACTACGATGAGTACGAGGAGGTGGAAGAAGTCCAGGAGATTGCTGAAAATGAGGACCAAGTTGATCCAGACGGTCCAAGTACTAGCAAGAAACAAAAGTTAAGTTTAAACAAGAGATTTCGCTCAGGCGAAAAGTGTGACTTGCCAGTAAATGATAACTTAGCTTAACTGTTTTTTTTTCGGTTAATGGACTTCCAAATGTTTGGTTCAAGCTGCACTGACGAGACATAAGTTGTCGAAATGCGCATATGTAGAACATAAATTAACAGTTTCTACGGTATTTTGTTATTTTGCACAATTATTAAGGTTTTAAACTGTCACTGACATCTTTAGAAATGGAATTTCTGAGGAACGATACAGAGAAATAATAAAAAGATGAGAAAATGGCCAGACCAGAAACCCGTGAGGGTTTGGTAACCGCCCATACTAATCAAGTTATCTGGGACGGGTTGTACCCCCTTACAAGAACAAATGACAATAAACTCAAGAATTTGCAAACCATCATCGTTAAAGGTTCATCAGTTCTCACAAAAGTAATAAATAAGCTGGACAATATATGTGAGAAGAATAATGTGGAAGGCTTGTCACAGACTATTGATGATGCTATGGATGCATTAGCAGTTTGTGGTCACGCCAATCATGAACTAGACGTGAGTTGATGAAACCAGATGCAGATGAATATTTACAAAAATAATGAAGGTGCCCTATTCAGCACTTAGGAAACAAGGACATGTTAATGTCGGGTATATTGATGATTCACTCTTACTTGGTGATACAACACAAGATTGTAATGAAAATATTAAAGAAACAATTGTTATGATTACTAAACTTGTGTTTATTATTAATAAAGACAAGTCTGTCCTGATACCCAAGACAAAAAATATATTTTTAGGTTTTTGGATAGATTTAGAAAACATGATGGTCACTCTACCAACAGAAAAAGTAGGAAGGTTGACAAAAGAAATAAATAACTTATTAAACAAATCACAAACAACCATTAGAGAAGTCTCTAGAGTTCTAGGACTTATAATCTCAACCTTCCCTGCAGTAGAGTTAGGAAATATCTTTTATAGAGATATCGAGTCAGAAGAAATCGAAGCCGTAAAGATGGCACAAGGTATTAAATTTTGACAAGTTTATGAGTTTAACACCAGTTATGATGATAAAAGAACTTCAATGGTGGGTAACAAATGTACATACATGTATATACCAAAGTAAGACACATTGATAGAATAAACCCACAAAAAGTGATAAAATCAGATGCATCCCTATTAGGATGGGGCGCAGTAATTCAAAATAAAACATGTACAGTAACACATGCAGAAACAGGTGGTAGATGGACAGATATAGAAAGGTCTAATCACATAAATTATTTAGAAATACTGGATATACTACTTGCACTGAAATCTTTCAAAATGTACGTAAAAAACATAGAGCATGTCAAGATACTGACAGATAACACAACAGCGGTGGCATAGATCAATAACAAAGGAGGCATTAAATCTAAAGCATGCAATGAGATTGCAAAAAATATATGGCTGTAGTGTTTAAAGGCAAATAACCGGCTTACAGCTACTCATATACCGGGTAATGTCAATACTCAGGCTGATGAAAAATCAAGGAAATTTTGTGACCACATTAAATGGCAGTTAAATGTTTCAATATTTAACAAAATATGCAATGTTTGGGGTACACCTGAAATAGATTTATTTGCATCACGACTCAATAAACAAGTAAAGCAGTTTTTGCTCTTGGACATTCGATCCAGAGTGTGTATTCGTAGATGCAATTACTATGAACTGGGGTAGTTATTATTCTTATCTCTTTCCAGATTTCAGCTTGTTAGGTCAGTGTATGAAGAAGATAGTGAGAGACAAAGCAGAGGCGATTGTTGTGGCTCCGTTGTGGCCGACACAGATATGGTTTGCACAGATATTGCAGATGCTAGTGAACATACCTTATGTCATAAAAGCAGCAGACAGTCTTTTAACATTGCCGTACAAGGAAATTAAACACCCACTCAGACATTCACTAAATTTAATGGTATGTCGCATGTCAGGAAAGACTACGAAAAACAAGGAATTTTTAGAAACATAACCAATATACTTCTCGCATCTTGGAGAAGCGGAACTCAGAAACAGTACTGTGGATATATCATAAAATGGTTGTCAAATTGTCGTTAAAAACAAATTAATCAAATTCAAGTTTCT
>MJUU01001305.1:17804-28210 GCA_002080025.1 Modiolus philippinarum
AAATCCTTTCCTTACATATCTTTCTACTCTACAAACATATTCTTGTATACTTTCATGCTTGTTTATTTTTATTTGTCTTAGTTTTGATCTACACATTTCAGCCGTTTCTAAATCTCCAAAACGACGTTTTAGTGCTGAATATAGGAGATCGACGTTATGGATTGTTTCCTCTGGTAAAAAGGACACATACTCTAGAGCTTTGCCTCTTAGAGAAATAATTAAATTAAAACAAATGTCTTCATATGACCAATTATACTTATCTGCACAAACAGAGAATTGCAGCCAAAACCCTTCAAATAAGCTGGTACAGTCAAATTCTAATTGAGGGCGACTTTGCTTAGCGTGTAAATCAGAATATTCCATACTGACAATGTCTGTTTAAGTATCATACGTAAAACAAGGAAGTCATGCACTTTAGATTCTAATTTATCCTTAGTGTTACAGGCATGGTATATAAATAACTCACTTTGGATATCCGTTATCCTTAGTGCTCAGAAATATTTCATTTCTTCAGTTACAAATGTATAGCTGTATTTACAAAGTATAATACGTATTACCTCCGTCTTCGCGCAATGGAACTCCTCCCTCCTTTAAAGAATATGGTTCCAATGTAAAAAAGAATGCTTATCAAGCACAAGTCTTCCTTTGGCGTAGATTAGTTTCTATTCGATGCCACCAGTGAAATGAATTAAGTGAAATTCGTATCCAAAATATACTGTTCATAGTCGAGCGGTATCCATTAAAAAATCAGCATTTAATATACTTTGGTCCCAGCATACAGGCTATAACATAAACAAAATATCCATCCAGCTCCAAGTATTCAGCATAACATTCATAAAACAATAGTATGACGTCAGAAACAATTGCATAAAAAAGGGAAACAAAGCAACTTCAACATGCATAAAAAAGGTAAATCAAAGCTACTACATGAAAAATATAGGTTTACAACACGAATTTATCTGATTATCGGACACTACATAAAATTTTAATTCAATAACATTTTGAATTCATGTTTTTTTCATGCTTTCCAATAGAATACTTTATATAACTAAAAACTTAATTTACATAATCTGATAATATCTTATAATTCAGTGACAATGTATTCAAAATGTCCTTGTGAAAGTGTATAAAAATTCATTCAAAAAGCAAATGCATATTATATGTAAAAGTCCCCTTTTCACAACAAAAATCAATACCGGCCTTTCCCTGAATTAAATCTGCAGGTGTATATTTATTTTTACCTGTAGATCACCTGGGGGCAAACCTGTGTAATAAGAAGGAGATCGACTGGCCACGTATTTCATTACCCCTTTTTGTAATAAACAAATTAGGAGATTGCATAATCATTTGTACAGGTTGATGATGTTTCCTACAAGACTTATATATGTATACACACACATATACACTTGACAAAATACCTGTGCAAAAATAATTTAACTGAAAGATGTCCAATACACGATTTCGAGACCAGTATAAAAGTAAAAACATCATGCTTACACAGAAAAGACATCTTTTTATTTAGAAAGATGGCTAAAAAATAAAAATAGAGAGAATATATAAAATATGAAAATATGCCTAAAACCAGTTTACAGAGTACAGGAGATCGACAGGTCTCCGGTTCACCGTCCGCCATGTTTGATAATCGAGTGAAAGATGAGAAATTAGTCGATTTTCAAATTGATTTTGAAGCAAAAGTTTTATAGTCCAAACTGAAATAAATTAATGAAATTGGAGGAATAGTGTGTGATCTTTCGCAAACGGTGTGTTAATAAGGTGTCAGAGGATAATATAAAAATTAAGAATTTTTAGTGCCATGTTTGCATCATTTTACTAGATTTAACATAGACTTCATTGCATTGCAAGGGTCGTTTTCATACCAATTTTCAAATCGATTTTGAAGCAAGAGATTTACAGTCCAAACTGAATTTGAAAACGGAAAAAAAGAGGAAAGTTTCTAGTTTTCAAAAGCTGTGCGAATTGTATTTAATAAATAATATCAAACTATTATGACATACCCCATATATCGTAATGTAATTACTACAAACTAATTAGGTAAACAATCGATCAGTTGTAAGTCACGTGATGACTGCAATAACTGGGTATGGTCATAGTTCATTGAATTCTGCAAGATCCTCTTTGTCTGCTCTTGGATTGTGCTTTGATAACATTATTGTTGGATCGCCTCTAACCGTCATTCGTTTTATGAGAGGGGTTTATTATTTGCGACCCAAACAGCAGATTTTGATTTTAAAATTATTTTATCCAATAAACATGAAAAGGATTGGATAGCAGGCCGAAACCTATATATATCCTCTCCTTATACAAAGGCAACATGTATACAAATAAATTCACATTCAAAGGGGCATAATCCAAACTACAATTATCATAGATAACAACATTTACATATTAATCAAGTGTGTCAATTATTAAAATTTCAGACCCTTTGTTACAAATTTGTTGATTAAATATATTTATGAGAAATAGAATACGATACTCAAGGAGTTTAATTTAATCATGAGAGTTGCCAAAGGTGTGATATAAGACAATTAAATTCACCCATAATCAACTAAGCTGTTTTGAAAATGAAAATCCAAACAAAAGTTCCAATTTGTATTGATCAGAGACATATAAGGTTCAAATATAAGTTCAAAGTATATAAGGTCAGGGATATATAAAATAAGTCTCTGATTAGATATTAAAATTTTCGAAGTTTTTTGAATTTCACAATTAGCCACAGACATTCTTAGGTATACCAGATTAAAATATACATAAATAATACAAAAATTCAGATATCAAATACAAATTCATATAGAAAATAAGCGGTTATTGTCTGGATCGCTATACTTCCAGAGCTGGAAAGACAGAGGTTGAGAGCATGCTTTGCAGCTCTACAAGCTTAGAACTAATCAAGATCAAAACTAAACAGCATGTCAACATTTACCTTCAAATGTTCAGAAACCCGCGGGAGCATTGGGGCGCTATGTCTGGATTGATAGGCCTGGGGAGCTGCGAAGTCAGAGGCTTAGAGCATGCTTAGCAGCTCCGCAAGCTCAGCAGCAATCCAGTTCAAAGCAACGCCCAGAGGGTTCATTTAAACAATGAATATGTAAAAATATATTCTATTTAAGAATAATTTAAAGAAAAGATATTTATAGATTGGGTGTTCTTTCATAAGTATTTTATCATAAATATTTTATATAAAGAAAACAAAAAACATAGAAAAAAGTATTGTGCATGAATTTATGATATATATTTTAAAAGAGTTAGGAAATACAAAGTTTATTTGTAAAAATTTTAAAATGGCTCATTCTTCAGCCCACAATAACAATACATATAGGTTAAAATCTTTTACTATCTTTAATAAACGAATGGAAAGCTTGTGTTAATTTTACATTTTGTGTGTAATTCAAAAAATCATTCCCATATAGAATATTTTGGACACAACATTTAATTCATTGAAAACTAATTTATATCGTAATGTAATTACTACAAACTAATTAGGTAAACAATCGATCAGTTGTAAGTCACGTGATGACTGCAATAGCTGGGTATGGTCATAGTTCATTGAATTCTGCAAGATCCTCTTTGTCTGCTCTTGGATTGTGCTTTGATAACATTTTTGTTGGATCGCCTCTAACCGTCATTCGTTTTATGAGAGGGGTTTATAATTTGCGACCCCAACAGCAGATTTTGATTTTAAAATTATTTTATTCAATAAACATGAAAAGGATTGGATAGCAGGCCGAAACCTATATATATCCTCTCCTTATACAAAGGCAACATGTATAAATTCACATTCAAAGGGGCATAATCCAAACTACAATTATCATAGATAACAATATTTACATATTAATCAAGTGTGTCAATTAATAAAATTTCAGACCCTTTGTTACAAATTTGTTAATTGAATATATTTATGAGAAGTAGAATACGATACTCAAGGAGTTTAATTTAATCATGAGAGTTGCCAAAGGTGTGATATAAGACAATTAAATTCACCCATAATCAACTAAGCTGTTTTGAAAATGAAAATCCAAACAAAAATTCAATTTGTATTGATCAGAGACATATAAGGTTCAAATATAAGTTCAAAGTATATAAGGTCAGGGATATATAAAATAAGTCTCTGATTAGATATTAAAATTTTCGAAGTTTTCTGATTTCACAATTAGCCACAGACATTCTTAGGTATACCAGATTAAAATATACATAAATAATACAAAAATTCAGGTATCAAATACAAATTCATATAGAAAATAAGCGAGTATTATCTGGATCGCTAGACTTCCAGAGCTGCAAAGACAGAGGCTGAGTGCATGCTTTGCGGCTCTACAAGCTTAGAACTAATCCAGATCAAAGTAAACAGCATGTCAACATTTACCTTCAAATGTTCAGAAACCCGCGGGAGTATTTGGGCGCTATGTCTGGATTGATAGGCCTGGGGAGCTGCGAAGTCAGAGGCTTAGAGCATGCTTAGCAGCTCCGCAAGCCTAGCAGCAATCCAGTTCAAAGCAACGCCCAGAGGGTTCCTTTAAACAATGAATATGTAAAAATATATTCTATTTAAGAATAATTTAATAAAAGATATTTATAGATTGGGTGTTCTTTCATAAGTTTTTTATCATAAATATTTTATATGAAGAAAACAAAAAACATAGAAAAAAGTATTGTGCATGAATTTATGATATATATTTTTAAAGAGTTAGGAGTTTATTTGCAAAAATTTTAAAATGGCTCATTCTTCAGTCCACAATAACAATACATATAGGTTAAAATCTTTTACTATCTTTGATAAACGAACGGATAGCTTGTGTTAATTTTAGATTTTGTGTGTAATTCAAAAAACCATTCACATATAGAATATTTTGGACACAACATTTAATTCATTGAAAACTAATTTTAGAGATAATCTTATAGTTGCATATGTCGGACATGATATAAAAAAGTGATGATTATCTTCGACCACGTCCATGCAATGTGGGCAAAAAGAATTATCGGATAGAAAATGAGGATTCAGATGACAGTTTAAATTACTAGCATCATTTCTTAGTTGACAATATAAAATATTTTCTTTTCTATTTCCAATATTGAAATATTGAAATAATCAGGTGTCTTTCTAAGATCTGAATTCAGTTTTCTTTTAAATACATTGAGTGACTGACATGATTTAGTAGATGCTGGTAAGGTATTCCATGCACGTATAGTACTTGGCAGGAAACTGTTATATGATGATGATGTACTACAAACAGGGACTCGGAGATTTTCATTTGATATATTATGACGCAGATTCTGATCAAGATTATTTTCTGAATATGGTTGTATAAGATAAGATAGATATGGAGGGGCATCTCCATTTAACATTTTATACATAAGAATAAGTTTATGTTTCTCTCTTCTTTTATGTAAGGGTTCCCATCCTAGTTCTTCATATAATTTTGATTTTGAAGAATTAAATCGAAGTCCAGTAATTATTCTACCTGCTTCTATTTGTACACTCTCTAAAAGATTTGCCTCATATAAAGTACAGTTGTCCCAAACAATGTCAGCATATTCTAATATTGGACGAATAAATGAAAAATATAAATTAATTAGAACTTTTCGAGACACCTGATATTTCAACGTCCTTAATATATTCAATCGTTCACAGGCTTTTTTTTATAAATTTTACTAATATGATCCCCCCATTTACAATTCTTTTGAAAATCCAGGCCAAGATGTGTATGTGTTTCTACATCATTCACCTGATTGCCTGAATCTTCAAAATAAACCGGGTGGTTGTCAATATTTCTCCTTGTGAATAATACTGATTCAGTTTTAGATGGATTAAATTTTGTTGTGACCAATTATTTTTATGCTGAAGATCTGCTGATAAATTTTCAGCTGCGTGATTATAATTTTGATCATCTATAATTACAAACAAAGAGGTATTATCTGCAAAAAGCTTGATATGACAATTTAGACCATCTACTATGTTATTAATATAGATTAAAAATAAGAAGGGACCCAATACTGAACCTTGGGGTACCCCAGCATCTATATCCTTCCAACCTGAAGAAAACCCCAACAGCAGAGATTTGTACATATTTGGGATACTAATGTGGTGTTGTGTTATTTGAGAAAACAGTCACCTGTGTGTAAATTAACGTTAAAGGAATTAAAATTGAAACTTGTGATGTTAATAGCATTGACTGACTCTACAAGAGCACACTCCATTCACTTGTTATCTATGGATTCTATGGAAAAATGAAAAACGACTAATTTTTCATGTGAATGATCTTATAATCCAGACATAGTTCTTAAAGCATACCCTCCAGATCAAGATTTATGTGTTTTACTGTGCTTAAAGAATACTTAAAACGTACTTATCAACACAGAGTTGACATTCAGAAACTTATTTTTAGTTATATTAAACCATTTAAGCCTGTTGGTACTGGTACCATTTCTAGATGGATAAAAACAGTGATGTGTTAATCTGGTATAAACACTAATATTTTTACTGCACATAATACTAGAGCAGCTTCTACGAGCAAAACTAAGAGCAATAATGTTCCGATTAAGGATATTCTTTCTAGAGCTGGATGGTCTAGTGTCAAAACATTCGCAACTATTTATGAGAAAAATAGTTTCTGATGATGTGTATTCTTTCAATATTTTGAAATGTTGATGTTATTAGTTTTGACTTATATAAATGAATTGAGAAAAAATGTTCTTATATTCCTTTGAAATCTCATTTAAGACCGGAAGTGATATGACGTAATAGAATTTCTTAATTAAACAATACTTACCTTGGTTAAGTTGAAGTTTGATTGTAATTCTATGAAGTCATAGAATCACTGGAGGGATTGAATGCCACCCCAGCATCTTTTACACTATATTTAATGTGCATTAAAAAACTAAAACAAAACAGATTTTTATTAGATCTACGCTGTATTAATATCAAGATATTTCTTTTCTTTATGTTGATAATATAAAGAATAATTTCATATATTTTGAAATAAGACATTTTTTCTAGTTCAGTTGCGCAATACTGTCTCATTTCATACCTCCAGTGATTCTATGACTTCATAGAATTACAATCATACTTCAACTTTACCAAGGTAAGTATTCTTTAATTAAGTGAGTTTTCGTGCAAGTTCCCGAGTTCCTATCGTTGTCTATGTTTGTCTTTTGTCATTTTATTGTTTTTCTTGTGCAGTTACCTGGTGGATTAATTGTGGCATGTGATTTTAATTTTCTGCCTTTGTGAGTGTTTCCTGTTATCTTTTCTTCATTGCTTAAAATTATTGAATGTTGAAATCAATAGTGCAGAGGCATAGAATTGAAAAGGAGTCTGCTCCGATTTTAAAACGCGTAAAACTTGTATATTAGAATTGAAATAAACAATGTTCGTCCGAAACTGTTATTGTCATTTCAATTATTTGCATATTTTTCCATTGCTATCGCTTGGTATAAAAATTGACAACATTAAAATGACAATAACGCACGGTGACCATGATATATATTTCTAATTCTGTAGTTCAAATTTAATACAAACATCCTAGAGACTAACGTCATACTGGATGGTCATAGTACAGTCGTATCAAAGACATAGTGGAAACGTAGTAAATACATGCTGAACGTAGAAGAATCACAGTAGGGACCTAAAAGGAACTTGGTTGTTAACTTTAGAGACGTAGCACGGTCTTACCAAGGACGTAGAAACATCGTAGTAAAAACTTCGAGGTAATATTTTATCCCGTTTTCACAACGTTCCATAAATTTTAAGAACTTACTAAGATCTTGACGGTCTTCGTCCCAGTGTGACGGGGTTTTACGATAATTTCATAAATTATTAAATACATTTTTCATAATGTTTGATAGAAGATGAGAAACTTTGACATCAAAATATGACGTGACTCGCAAACAGCTTATTAATTAGGGCTTTTCTCATCCTTTTTTTCGGAAATGTTATTAAAAATTCCGGTAACTATTTACAAAAAAAAACAAAACAAAAACAAAAAACAGAAACAACGTTACTTACATTCTTTACGATATCGGCAATTTTGATAGGATATTCTGCACGAATCTATCAAATTCGCTTTGTGATCTAATGAACATTTAACACGTATGCTAGCCTCTAACATATACTGCCGATGTCTATTAAAAGACACGATGTTTCTTAACAAAAACCTTCGGGAAGTTTTGAATCAGTTTTTCTTTCGCAGTGCGAAAGTGTTAATGCAGCAGACCAAGCTCTATGAGTAGGCTGGTGGATTAGCAATGGACACTCCTTGAGAAATCTCTCCAAATTTCGTTTTGTGTCTTTCATTCCTTTTAATAATATTGGTCTTAGATTTAGCCTACCCATATTGGGCTTTATTCGAAAGAGAAAGGTAGAAAGGAGAAGTATGGGTACAATTAAACTGGTAAAACCTGTTCCCCAGCTTTTGCAACTGCCGTTGTTACATACCAGTCTTTCTTCCGTACTATGATCCTCCGGAAAAAAATGCGTATATCCCCCGATTTCCCGCAGATAATCTAGTATATATTGATTTGTTTTAGTCCAATTATTGAAAGTGCCATTTCTAAGTCGTTGCGTTTAACAGAAAATTACGATGAATTATTTGTGAGTATTGCATTAATTTCAAGTAAAATAAACTAATGAACAATGAAAGATATGGATTTATACATGTATTTGAATTGCAATTATTACATGTAATAGGTTTAAAAGTAATATTAACATTTGAGGTGAATTGATTTAGCACATTGCAAAGGGGGAAATCCTGGTAAGAATTCGGATAAAGGGTTAAATCTAGTATATACTCAATTTTCTCCCTCAATTTTGGGGGAGAAAAATGAGTATATACCCATATTTCCGGGGAGTAGAGCAGTATACATTTTTCCATGGAAATGAGTAGGGGGAAATCTAGTATGCATCCCCTGTACCAAGTCGGGCTTACCCCCGAGTTCCTACCGTTGATAACGCTTGTCTTTTGTCTTTCACTTGTATTTTTCTAGTGGAGTTCCCGTGTGGATCGTGACATGTGATTGTAATTGTCAGAAATTGTTAGATGTTTCCGGTTGTCTTTTTTATTTTATTTGAAGATTGTAACGGTAGAGAAATTTAAGAAAAACAAGAAATTGATGTGAAAAATGATGTGGACTATTAGATTATTTCTTCTGTGCTTTTAGTTTTGTAAACTGTTCTTTTTGTGAATTTTTTATATTCACGATATTTGTATTTATATTGTAAGAGAGTAGAAATATATAAGATTTGATACTTACAATATTATTTATTCATTCACTAATAATATTTTGGAGTCAGCATTCATGATTTCTATTGTGGGCTTAGACAAAACTTTTCTTCTCATTCTGTAATGTTTACTCACCGGAATATGATTGGTACATTTCATGTTTAACCCATGGTTCACTTCTACAAAACAAACCTAAAATGGATAGATGAAGGCTTATACATTTTGTGGGAATAAGCATGCAGTGAGATTCAAAGTAAAGAAGCGATACAGGAAATTGATTGTATGAGTGACAAAAGTAAAAAACACAAAGTTACTGTTCTCGTACAGTTAACATAGTACTTGTAAAGGGGTAACTGTACGATGCTTTCCTTGTTAGGGATCCGGTGTTAGTACCAATGCTGCTCCTACAAGATATAAATGTCAAGAATGTGTATGAAAAGTCACATTGGTATTTTTGATGTCAACTTTGTGCCTTGAAAGTAAATAACAAGTTTAATCGAGAATTGCATTGTTAAAGTTGAAAGTGTAACAGAATTCTAAGGAATCATTGAAATATTTGAGGGATAAGATTAGGTGAACAGGTTAAGCAACCCCAAAGCATTCCTTGTGGAATGCACCATGCCATCAAACTCCTAGTATGAAGAAAATTCAACATACGGGTAGGAAGCTCTTTAGAATACTGTTCAACATTTTAATTTTTTCCAAGGTAACTTATATGTTGCATTGTCTTTGGTCCTTTTGTCGAGAGCATGGATGACAGTGTTTGTAAGAGTACTTTGTCAGATAAGTTTGTTGATAATCCAACATCCATGACCAAAAGAGAGAATAAATGAATGTAGGTTTGTTCAATATTTAGTAAGTGAATTCCGATCAAACCAGTGCTAGGGGCCGTCTTAAACTTACTATGAGGAAGGAGTGTTTGCTCTTTGTAAAAGGCCTTATGGTGACTCGTGTTATAATACCAATATAACACTCTTAGCACATGCGCAAATGATACATAGTTCCTGTTGAATATTTTGAATCTATTTTTCATTTTAATTGTCAAAATCTACAATCCAGTAACATTTTTTTTTATTAAACTTGTTTCCGAAATTCATTATGGAATTTTTTTCCTCTTGAAAAGGCAATGTTCGGGACCTGCTTGTGACGTCACAAATAAAATCGTAATGTCCG
>MJUU01001305.1:39914-61437 GCA_002080025.1 Modiolus philippinarum
CATTTTAGATTAGTTGATACTTAATTGAACCAATGTTTAAGGAAAATATACTTAAATCATAATCTTAAGATATGCAGAATGGATTCAACCAGTGTAGGGTGTGCACAAAGCAATGAATGGCTAATTTGTTCTTGGCTAATCAAATAAAACTATACCATGTGGATAGTTGTGTGATTTAAAATTAGAACTGAGGGCAAATGAGCAATCAAACACACCATTTAAATGATCAAGAATACAATTTGAACTTCTGGTCCAAATTAAGGCATGCTGTAAAAGATAGACTGGTCATTGGTCATAGATGAGACAAATCCATCTAAAAATTAGGTTTAGACTGAAATAGAAGCAAGTAATTGATTGAGACCTTCTGTACTTCATTTGTTGCATGGTTTTACATTACACAAATTGAAAACAAAACAATATCACCATAAAAATTACTCTGAGTCATAAAATGGCATGTTCAAAATAAGAGATTGAAAATGGTTAATTTTATCATTCAGGGTAGGCATGTAAAAACCAAGATAAGGTCAAGGTCAAAAGGTCAATATGCAAATTCTTTATTCATTTAATCTAAGCTGTGACCTATCTTGTCCAACAAGGTGTATTGGACTGGTTCTCTTCTCTATTGGAGTTAGTATAGGTAAAAATGAAGGAATTCAGTAAGGGAACCAGTTTGTTTATCTGTGTACCCAAGGAATTGAATGATAAGTAAAGTAAGGATTGGCTGTGCTGCATGATAAGATGTAAATTAACCAAGTCTTTCACATTTTCATGTCATTTACTCTTTGTAGTCTTTCAATAAATAATTAGAAAATGTTTAGCACTTCACAGTGATTTTTGGTGATTTTTTTAAAAAGATGGATTTTTTCACATTCTATGCAGACATTGTGAACTTTAAATGGGGTATCCCCACTCACCTATAAATAGCTCAAAAGGAAGGCGGTCATGCATATATAAACTTTTTATTTTTAGAAGTGCCAATAAAAGTTCCTGAACAGCAAGAATAGTTTTTGATCTGATCATTGTTAGAAAGTACTATAAATCTGAAATATATTAGCATTGTGGGCAATGGGAAATGAATTCCTTCCTTGTTCCCTATAACGTATGATATAATGGATTAAAAACGTACTAAAAATAAAATTCAAAATATTTTTTTGGTAAAAATATAAATATTTATATAAAAAGAACATAGTTTCGTGTCCTTTGTGCTGATTTAATACCCTTTTGTGGTCCTTTATGCTACTTTGTGCTCCTTTGTGCACAAAGGAGGTCCTTTGCGGTGTTTTTAGAGACCCCCCTTGCAAATTAAAAAAATAATAATAAAAGAAGTAATAGAAAAGATTGAACAGGGTAAAATCATATTCAGCTTAGGGTAGATAACTACAATTAAATTACCATGATTCATCTGCTGATGTGACAGTATAATAAATAGAATATATACATGTAATTCAATAACTTGAATAAATGCAGTTTTAATTTCTTTTTCTCATAAAAATCCTTATTATCTATACTAAACGAAAAACTTACTGTATTTTTCAATAATATCTGATGACGCTTATCACCAAAAATGTTTTAAATTTCATCTAAAGATATTTATGCTTATTTTCAATATACAGTAAAATGTATTAACGTTTCATTTTGACATGAAAATCATCAAAAACGTCTTATTTCTGCAGGTGTACATTTAAATCTACCTGTGGATCACCTAGGGGCAAACCTGTGTAATCAACAAGACACGACTGGCCAAGAATTTTATGACCCCTTTTATGTAATAAACAATCAAGTGATTGCATAATTATTAATACAGGTTCATGTTATTCTATAACAGGCACATGCACACGTATACACATATCCCGGACTCGTATACACCTAAAAATACCTGTGCAGAGAAACAGGGAATTTACATTACAAATATTGCTTCTGAAAGAAATCATTTAGCTAAAAGATGTCAAATACACGTTTTCGGGCCAAAAAAAGTTTCATTTTTATACATATTTTTTTTCTTATGAACGAAGATGGTTAAAAGACCAAAACATAGAAACTACACTAGAAAAAAATACAACATAGATACCTTCGGTTCACGTTACGCCATGTTAAATTTGAAAAATTTGACAGAGAAGGCAAACTTTAAATGAAATTGGACGAGACTAAATCTAAAATTAAACTGAATACAAGTTCGGTTCTATTTAGAAGAAAATTTCAGGAATATGCAGATATCTGCAAAATGCTTTAAAATAATGCCTTTATTTAGAAAAAAACACTCTTATAGACTAGGGGTTTCGGTATTTTAGTTAAAATCTACTGGCGATATCACGCCAAAACATCAACATTTTCAAATACTTAGGAACGTAATTTATATTTAATTTAAACTGTCATCAATGTGATATATAATTCCCAAAAATATTATAGAACATCATGCGATCTGCAAACATTTGTAAAAATATTTCAATAATAAGTTATTTGACATTTTGTTCATCGTGTCGTGATTTTTCTATGTGGCCTTTACAGGCTTGGTGTTACCGGAATACACACAAGTCACGTGATGTCCATTCTTTTTGGATATGCGGTCACATGACAGTTACTTGTTCTTTCATTCTATTTTCTTCCTTCTTTTTTGTATGTTTCCTGTAAATATGTTTGCACTGATAAATGTAGTATAAAACTCTTGCTATAACGTACACAGTATTATTTTTCTTTTCCTCATCTGGTAACACTAGCTGATATTGTGAGTTTAGAATTTTTGATATTTTATATATAACAGTAATTTGACAAACATTTTGCAATTAATGCATGAAGGGTTGATTTAAGAAATTTTTTTAATACTAAATGAATTTGCCGATTCACAGCATATATAAGTTATTTTCATGATCAAGACTATTTCATTACAACAACACTGGTCGAGACAGTTCAATACTCTTTCAATACTGTATCAGACTGGTCGAGACAGGTCGAGACTTTCCAGTACATATTCAGACTGGTCGAGACAGGTCGAGACCCTTTCAGTACAGGTCCAGGCTAGTCGAGACAGTTCGAGAATTTTTCAGTACAGGTCCATACTAGTAGAGACAGGTCGAGACTGGTTCAGTTGATTTCAAGACTACGTTAATAATTTTCAGACAAGTTGAGACTTTACGGGTACTATTCAGAACTTTTCAGTACAAAGAGTGCCCATTTCCAACTTTTAGTGTTTTGTAGTGATTATTTAGATTGTATTCAAAATCATATAAATGATGGTCTCTAATTTTTTTAACTTTATTCATCCCGATGCATTAGAAAGTTTGACAACTGACCCCCATTTATTTTTCAAAATATGATTGCGAACATCTTTAATAGACAAATTTTATGAAATTATTTTTACTCCATCATTGCATTTGAAATGTTTAATGTCCTAATGAAAAAGAATGAAAGGTCTAGATAACTTCGATTTCTAGCCAAAATTTGAAGTGAATATTTCTCAAAAGCGGGCACACTGAATATTAGTAATTTTTTTATTAAAATGATATATAATGTTTTAACAAATATGAATAATACTTTTAAAATCTTGATATACAAGATATATAACCTTGAGGAGTGACACTCCTTAATAAATGGCACAATGGTGTAAAAATACGCATGTCATCAATGGTGGCAACAAGATGGCGGAAAGTGCATGAAATGGGCAGTCAGACTCAAATATTGAATTAGAATTACAGAATGAAAGAAACAATTTCTAACATTGTTTCCCAGTTTAACTATAATTTCTTGAATTTAAAAATCTAAATATTGAAGACTACAACGAAATTTCATTATTCAGGACATTTATATTTTATCTAATACAGAAAATGCCCTTTAGCTTTATGTTTCTTATTTAATTTACGGGAAGTTTCGTTATCTCATTAATATTATATCGAATATAGGAAATGTCCCCTTTACTATATCTGTGAAGTTAAATTAAAGGACCTTGCATTCAAGCGGACAATTATATTGTATCAAATTTTTAAAAAAAAAGTTCCTTTACCTTTACGTTTTAATTCAAATTCAAAAGAGTATACCTTATCTCTGACATCAGTGTTATATCTAATACAGAAAATGTCGATTTACAAAATGTTGCTATACGATGTTAAGTCAAATTAAAGGAAAGTTCACTACTAGTAACTCGGACATCAATGTTACATACAATACAGAAGCTCAAAGTAAAGGAAGTTGTATTATTGCCGGCATTGATATCATATTGAATACAGAAAATGTTCTTTTTGTTAGATGTTTTTAGTCGAATTACAGGAAGTTTTGGCTTTGGGCATCAACATAGTAATGAATACAGAAAAGGTTCCCCTTGTCATGTTTTCAGTCTAATTACAGGAATCTAAAGAAAATATCCCTTTTGCTATATGTTTTAGTCAAATGAGAGAAGCTTCATAATATTAGGCTATCATATGGAATAAAGAAAATGTCCTTTTTGTCCTTTTGGGCATTTGTTCAACCTATGTTGATTTCATCCCACAAGAAATTCTATGGCCGTCACCATAACATCATTGAAAGATATGACGTGTCGGTATCCCAAATGAAAGTGGACATTTTCAGCTAGATTCCAGTCTTCCCGGATTTGACTACCGACTTTGACATTTTCCTGGATTGACTCACTCACAGTGTGACGGGTGCTGTTAACAGAGCAGGACATGCTTACCCTTCCGGAGCACCTGATGTCACTCTCAGTTTCACTGGAGTCCACACTGTGAATGCCTTTTTTTAATGTTGTGATTTTTTTTATTTCTGTGCTTTATATCTGTCTAACGTCATTGTTATCTGTGTCTAACGTCATTGTTTTCTGTTTTCTCGTTTTGGCCATGTCTTTGGACTTCGATTTTTGTAAATTTCACTCCTTTGTTCCTTCGGTATTCTACTGCCGTTTTTTCATATATGTTTAGATTAAAAATATAGGAGGTTTCATTAGACATTGATATTATATCGAAGATAGGGAATGTTACCTTTGTTTTGTTATTAGTCAAATTACGGAAGTTTTGATTATCCATGCAGGGCATCAATATTATATTGAAGATAGAGAACGTCGCCTTTGCTTTATGTGTTAACTTATTAAATTACCGGAAGTTTCATTACCTCGGGCAACAATATCATATCAATTACTGGAAATGTCCCTTTTGCTGTTTAACACAAATTGCAAGAAAGTTCATTTTTTGCGGGCATTGGAACCAAATACAAAAAAATATCCCTTTTATCATATGCTTTATGCCAAATTACAAGAAGGGTCATTATTCTTTGCATCAAAATTACATCAAATACAGAAAATGTGCCCTTTTCTATATAGCATGAAATTTCATTATTGCGGACATTGGTATCAAATACAACAAATATCCCCTTTTTCATATGTTTTGAGTCAAAATACAAGAAGTGACATTATTCTTGGCATTAATATTACATCGACAACAGAAAATGTCACTTTTGTCATATGTTTTAGTTAAATTGCACGAAGCTTCATTATTTCTTTAATATTATATCGAATACAGAAAATTTTCACTTTGTTTATGTTTTACTTAAATTATAGGAAGTTAAATTGTTTCGGACATGGTGATTTAAACAGGAAGAACACCAATAAAAGCGTTGTTATATTGCTTGTTTTATTCATTAGTTTGTAGAGATTTTGTCTCATGTGCATTAACTCCATATGTTTTCATTGTTAATCAGTGCTATATCTTATGGTCTTTTTTATCTACATTTGACACGAGGAGGAATGCAATAGATTGCATTTCTTAGAGTACCGTCCCTTGGTGTCTCTTGTAGCCACACAATCCCATGACAGTTATTGTAATTTGGTCTGCTGTGTTGTGTAATATATATTTATGTATATAAAATATACTTTAAGTCACGGTATATACATATAATCCCAGAAAGGCTGTCTTGAGTTACACGGGTTCCACTGCTGGACCAGGTCAACATACATTTTTGATAAATGATGATAAATATAACAAAGCTAATTGTTGTCAAAATTCATATTAATTTTTTATTCAATCTGTTTGATTTTGCTCAAGGTAGTGTGTATGTTTGTGTGTATGTTTTTAATCATGTGTGGTTTTTTTTGTCATTGCCTCCTATGGGTCCATGATTCGTATAATAAAATACTTAGTATTTGATTTTGATTTATATAGAATACAGAAAATGTCCCTTTTGTCATCTGTTTTAGTCAAATAACACTAAATTTAATTATCTATGGCATTTATATTATATCGAATACAGGAAATGTCCCTTTTTATATGTTTGATCAAATCACAGGAAATTTCATTATCTTGTTGAACTAATTATTAGTAACTGTCTATAGAACTAACTAAATTTTATATGCAATTAAAGACAGACTTCCAGCATACTGCGAGACTATCCATGCCCGAAATGACACATATCACATGTGGATATCTAAAAGAGTTAAATACCGTTCGCTTTCTCAAATACATTCTCTCAAAACATTTTATTTTTTCACTCTTTATACCCTCGCTGATGAACTAAAATCATAAATCAAATAAATCATTCAAATGCCTTTGTCGATTTAAAAACAATTGTTAAGGTTATAAATACATCATTATTTTCATTAACAAATTTATTAGGAAGAGTATGTCACGATGAAAAAAAAACTTGTGCAGTTTGTTTGATTTTTTTGATTGATGAAAAATTTGTCACATTAAGAAGTATAATCATCAACAGCAAGTTAGTATAACCAATGGGCACGAATTGTGTGCCTCTACTCGAGACTTGTTCTTATACTCCTACGATCTTGAATTTCTTTAGGGACTCGCTAAAGCTCATTTAATTAAAGATGCTACATGATCACTTATATATTCATTGATGGTGTTCTTTCCATTAATATCGAATCGTTTGCGGGATGGATCATATCACTATATTCTTCAGAATTAATGATAAAGGAAACAACAGAACCCACTTACTTCTGCTTATGGAGTTTGTACTTTTAAGTATTTGATTTTTTTTGGTACAATTATAGGAAGTTGCATTAGTGTGGACATAGAAAATAAAATACAGAAAATGTTCCCTTTCCTAGATGCTTTTATTCAATGTGCCGGAAGTTTCTTGTGGGAATCAATATGATAGCAAATTCAAAAGGTGTCCCATTTGTCATATGTTTAGACTTGCTCCAAGTCCCTTCCTATTAATTATATTTTGGGACCCCTTTAATAAAAATTAGCTATGAGAGAGTCAAAGCTGCAGAGGAAGGCGTACAGCACATTGATACAGAGAACAGCTGGATAGAATACTGATAATATTAAAGGGGAAAATGTTATCAGAGAGATTTTATCAAAGAATACAAAGGGACTTGTAGCAGGTCTATCATATGTTTTGTTTTTGTCAAATTACAGGAATTGGTATTATATTGAATACAGAAACTATCACTTTTGCTATATGTTTAGTCAAATAAACCAGAATAAAGAAAGTTTCATTATAATGGGCTTTATTATCATATTGAATACAGAGAATGTCGTTTTAGTTTTATGTTTTTTTTTTTCAAATTACAGGCAGTTTCATTATTGCTTGCATGGATATTGTATCAAATACATAAAAGATGTTTTAATTCAAAGGATGGGTTGCAATTAGGCCGTTTTCCGGCCCACCTGGAATTTTGATATTATACGTTTCAATGTAACCTACAATATTTGTAGTTTAAGATTGCACAATAAAATATCGAAACGCGCATGTGCAAATCACGTGATCACGTGATTTTACTAGCACTCATGTCAAAAGAAGAAATAGAGTAAGAAAAGAATAAAGATTGGCACATTGCCAAAACAACGATTAACCCCATTTTGATATTAAAATAATATGCAAATAATGCTATTCTATCCATGATATTATTCTTTTGTCAATCAATTTCTTTTTTGAAAGGAAATAATACAGTTAAATACAAATAACCCTTTCTGAGAAAAATATACACAAAAACTTCATTTTTCGAGGTAGATAGAGTACCATACCATTAGATTTTCTGATATTTTCTGGAAATTACTATTAATTTGTGCTTTCCGACATATTTTCATATACTTCTACATATATTTCTATATTTTAAACAAAATATCAGGTTAGTGGACTATATAAAATGAATTTTTTTTTTCGACTTTAAACTCTTGATTGGTATAAGTATCAGTTTTTACTTTTAAGTTTTTTTTTTTTTTTTTTTTTTTTTTTTGATTTTCTAAATTTTGCCTCGAATTCAACAACTGAGACATGGTAAGTTAGTGGTCTACCTGTATTGGGTTTTATTTGTATGTTTATTATACTATAGGGAAACGGGATAGAGAAAGGGGGAAGGTTGGGTACCCATAAACCGGTTTAACCCTACCGCTGGCTGTTGCCAGTGCCGGTACTAAGTCCGGCTATCCCGAGTTCCTAACGTTATCTATGTTTGTATTTTGTCATTTTATTGTTTTTCTTGTGCAGTTCCCTGGAATGTTCGGCCATTGTAAGTGTTTCCTGTTATCTTCCTTTCATTAATGGATTGTTGAATGTGAATAATTTGTGCTTTATTTGGTGTAATTGAAGAATATTTTTGTGAAATATTCAGAGATTTTACTATGAATTATACCAATGAAGCATATAAAACTAAAGATGCATGTATGTGTTATATATTTCAACTAAGGCAGGCGATTGTTAAATTCATATATTACACATCATTTCTGTCCAAGTGTCACCTCTATTTGAAAGTTATAGTGCTCCTGTAACATATCGAGAGGGAAACCCTTTTCTAAGAAGACAAATTCTGCTTAAGAGACGGTTATAAAATCGAAAATATTATATATAGAGGTAACATTGGAAATAAACAAGCTTGAAATACATAGAAATTGGGCAAAAGATGATTAAATTTCTTCGGAATATTTTTTACATATGCACAGATGATGCTGTAGGGCAATTGATTATTCCATGGCTCATATAAATTGTTACAAATACACAAAAACACGTTCTTATATCGGGAATAAACAAACAAGGAAAACTTCACAAAATAAATATGGTCTACGTATCAAACCAGATCTTGTTTAGCTTATTTGGTCAATTGCCAGGTCAGAAAAAAGCTGATGCAAGGTATAGAATAATAGCAAAACCACATGTACTGAAAATTTTGATGTGTATAAAGCTATAATTTGCATATATCTGAATCAATGAAACTTTGATAAATAAGACAGATAACAAAACAGAATATTATAAAAACACTGAATTTTCACCTAATTTTTTTTTCAATTTTTTATATGATTGCACACGGAACCAGTTTGGCATTTTGCATGCTTACTTCTTACTTAACAAGTAATCTCTTGTAAAATTATTAGCTTGGTTCTGAATGCAAGGCAGGGTCAAAATGCAGTTTTGATATTCCCCATGTTGACTATTTTTCCATAGGCTTAATGTTAATTGCCATCGAGAGGGGTATTAGAAATGAGTGGAAAGAAGCAATGTTTAGAAAAAAATACACATATGGTTAAAAACTACAAATGTTCCAGTATTGAAAGGTATCAAATGAATTATGCTTTTACTAAATTAATTTTTTAGCAAATCAGGGGGCCGATTTAAGGCCTTAATGCAACCCATCCTTTCAGAATTTCGCGTTATTGCAGGCATTGATATTGTACGAACTATTCCAAAGGTAATTTGCACGGAATTTTGTTTGATAAATAAGATAAATGTATGTTCTACTTTCTATGAACGCAGTTTTTGGAACTTTAAATATAACAAACTAAATATGATTCTAAAATTTCGATATGCTATTAAAATTGTTAATACTATTTTTTTTAAGAATAAAATGATAAGTCAATGTAACAAATTTACCATAAGTATTATCAATCAAATACTGATCAGTAAAAATAGAATAAAAATGATAACAGGAAAAACGTACAATGGCCGAAATTCACAGTCATGCCACAATGTACCAAGGACTTGCACAAGAAAAACACAAACAAAAAACAAAAGACATACATTAAAAAGGAACTCGCGGACAGTCAGCCTTGGTACCGGCACTTGCAAAAGCCAGTGGTAGGCTTAAACCGGTTTATGGGTACCCAAACCTCCCCTTTATCTGTCCCGTTTCCCTATAGTATAATAAACATACGAATAAAATCAAAAACAGGTAGACTACTATATCCATGACCAGAATCTTGAAAAGGAAAAGGGGCAAAACGTAATTTTGAAAAATGGGTCAAGGAGTGTTTATCTTTTCCCTATTTAAAATTATAAGTGATAGAATTAAACTTTTTAATTGAATGAATGTTTTTAACGAATTCATGACAGATTTAAAAATAGGAAGGGATTTCAAATGAATGTGAATTTTACTTTAAACAGTTATTTAAACAAAAAGGTGATAGATAACTAACATAAGTTGGAAAAGTTCTTGAAAGGGACAGAAATATATGTTATAGAGCACACAAACCTAATGACCAAGTTTTTGCGAGTTGTAGAAGGTGTGAAAGTTATTTTATATGAGAATTGCCATTCAGACACACTGAATCATGCTTTTAAGCCAATGAACCTTATAGAGTATACCGAGCTTAATACTTAAGCAGCAAGTTCTATTCATAAAGTCCAAAACTATCGCAAACGCTTCAGGAATGGTACCAAACAAACGAACCAGAAGGAGGCGTTGACATTGTTCTTAGTTTTAGGACATCATTACCCTAACTATATACTTTATAAAAGACCACGATTATAAAGAATAATGAAAAACTGAAGTTACTGTAAGAATATTTTCTGCATATACCAATTTCTACAAGTTATGTCCCCAGTGCAGATAAAATATAATATAATTGGAAATCCAGCAATCGAAGGATGTATAAAAGCTGATACAGAACCAAAAATCAAAAGGATCTAAAATGAAATCAAAATCAGCCAAGGACAGAGCTTTGCATGAAGGAGATACACCTTTGTTAAACTCGTTCAGAAAAAAAAAATATGACTTGGACCAAATGTATTAACAATATATATTGATTACTCTAAAGTTCCGTGTAGCTACAGTTTTAGTTATACCCCCGCTCCGAAGGATAGGGGGTATACTGTTTTACCCTTGTCCGTGTTATTTATTGTTTGTTAGTTTAATTTGACTTTTGGAGGGGGTCGTTGTAATCACCAAAAGGAACCAAGAAATGCCGATTTGTAGGAGTCGATATATCCTTCACCAAATCTTTGTAATTTAGATTTAAATATGTGTCAATGTGTAGTGTAGCAAGTGCACTAGTATTTCACAAATATCAGCAAATTATAATAAAATATGTATGATTTTAAATCTTATCATTTACCCTAAAATATGTTTATCGAACTTACAGATAAGAATACTAAAACATACAAGTCCTAATATCCAAGACAATAACATTGTCAATAGACTCTTATACACTAGTGCAAATATTGTATAAGTGTGACATATCTCTGCATTTGGATTTTATCTTTGAATTCGGTTTTGGTTGACATACAAAAGTTTCAACTGATAGAACATGTAACACTATTTCATACCTCGAAAACAAGTGTAAAAGTTTCTGTATGAAATCAAGACTCTTTTGTATTTCTTCTCTTTTGGATTGTCTAAAATACGAAATATTCTAAACAGTCTGATGTCAGTATATATATATGTATATATTTGAATTTTGCTTTATTGAAGAAGTATTAATTATTTGTTTTCTGTTTTTGTATACCTTATTATACCCCCCGCTTTAGCGTATTCAACCCTGACCACTATTTTGGCAAAGTCATTGCTAAAAACAATGTTATTATCATTATTATGCTGACTGTGTCATCAATTTTCATCTTTTTATTACAATTTCTAAGTTAAAAAATTGTTGTTCTTCTCATTTAGTTACTGTAAGTTGAAAGTTGCATAATGTCATATGGAAATTTGAAAAATAACTTTTTACGGCGGATGTCAAAATTTCATTTATTTCATGATATAAAATGAAGAGATAAATAAAATGAATGGTCACAAGTGGGGTGAAAACTATTTTATGAGAAATATTATCAAATAAAGGTTGATTTCTATGACAGTAGATCCCTACAAGTAAGATTTTCATCACTATTTGATTGACAATACTGTAGCTCCGCCTTCCAAGTCACGTGACAGGCATAGTACATGGCAGTAGGTATACTATGCCAAAATAGTATATTGGACACTATTAATGCAGTTTCTTACAAGAAGCATAATAATGGAGAAGAGTTTACAGTTGACGAAGGACGTAACTTGAAGTCAAAAGGTCACCCGGGTTTAAGCCACATGTGTCAATAGCGTATTGTTGTAAACACATCTAGGACCTATTTGATTGAACAGTAGATCTCTTTCATCACTAGCATATCAACAGCCCTACTTTGTGAACAAAAATTGGATATCGTTTTTTAGCCAAGCGCCATGCTTTTTATTTTTTTCTAGCAAACCATACGTCTAACCTGCCACATGCATTGCTTGAATCTTGCATATTGATCTATGACAGCAGACATTATAAAATATGTATACTACCCGCTCGATAATGTCTTGATGTGATAATTCCTGTATGACTGAGACATCATGGCCAACATTTTTTTGTAGAATCTAGATATCAAGAACTTCATGTCAGATATCACAGCGCAAAATTTTAAAGTCAGCGGAGCGTGAAGCTGATCTCTAATGATGCTAAAATATCAATGAGGTGATGTTATACAGACGCAAGTAAAAACTTATACCTTTGATATTTTTTTGGATTATATTTGGAACCTTACAATATCTAAAAATAAATTTGTAAATTTTGTTGAAAACTAAGGAGCAATGGGCAACCATCAGTGGCTGGTAAATGCAAGAAAAAACTTAAAATTTGTGGACGCCGCAGTGTAGCTAAGCTTAATATCCCTAAATGGACCGAGCAATCGAATTCTTGCCATAAATAATCTTATTTAAAATGCCGATTTGAACGGGTAAAGTTTTTACTATATCTTTTATTTCGATATTTAATATTCGATTACATATCACAGTCACAAAATATAATATTTTTGCCATATAAATCAGGGAGATAAGCGAAAGGAGAAGTATATAAAAGCCCAAATTTTGTAATGGTTCATACTATGTATGCAATTACTAACTTTCACTTCATACAGACTTTTGAATATGACATATTCATCCATTTAAGTAGAAACAAGTGAAAGTCAGTCTTTGAAATGCAACAACATCATGAATCGTAACCTTGAATTTGAAAATTTTAAATAATTCATTTGAGTAAGATACACAAGACATTTTCACTTAAACTGTCAATGTTTTTACGACCAGAAATCTTAGTTTAAACAATCAGGATAGTCTCCAACTTAATGCACAGTATCGAAATTTTGTTCCAAATTTAATAGTTACCTTTGCAAAATTTAAAATGCATAGAAAGCAAACACAGCCTCCTAAGCTCGCCTCGTTGCATAGCATTGTCATAAATTATATATGTCAGTAAACAGGAATACACTATCATTATGTTGCTAACAGATTCATTCATGGAAAAATTAAAACTAAAATTTATGATAAAAGGGATGATTTTGATTTCACTATTACTAATTTCCCTTTTCTTGATGGCGACGTTCCTGCAGCACCATCATACGGGGTGTATATATCTCAACTGGTACGATTCGCACGCGTCTGATCTACTCTTGACGACTTTAATGAACGTAACCTTACTATCACATCCAAACTATTAGAAAAAGGTTACAGATTTCATAGATTGATAAACACATTTAAGAAGTTTTATAGAAGATATGAACAATTGGTATCTAAGTATAATGCGACTCGGAAACAGCTTATTACTAAAGGCATTTTTCACCCTCCTTTTTACGGAAATGTTGTTAAAAAATGTCAAAAAATGATAAAAAAAATCCAGAAAAACTGGCACGTAACTTACATTCTTTACGTAATAGGGGATATTGACCGGATATTCTTCATGATTCCGTTAAATTGGCTTTGGGATCCAATGACCTGAAGATTTTACAATTATACTGGCCTCTCACTGATACTACCGATGTCTACTGAAATCCATGATGATTCTTTACCAAACCATTGGGGAAGTTTTGAATTTGATTATTATTCCGTAGTGCGACACTGTTTTACCAGCAGACTAGGCTCCTTGAGCTAGCCGGCAGTTTAGCGGCGAGCACACCTCGACCCATCTTTCTAAATTACGTTTTGTCTATTCTTTCCTTTTCAAGATCGTTGTCTTAGAGTTAGTGGTCTACCTGTATTGGGTTTTATTTGTATGTTTATTACACTATAAGGAAACGGGATAGAGAAAGGGGAGGTTTGGGTACCCATAAACCGGTTTAACCCTACCACTGGCTGTTGCCAGTGCCGGTACCAAGTCCGGCTATCCCGAGTTCCTATCGTTATCTATGTTTGTCTTTTGTCATTTTATTGTTTTTCTTGTGCAGTTCCCTGGTTGATTGTGACATGTGATTGAAATGTTCGACCATTGTAAGTGTTTCCTGTTATCTTCCTTTCATTAATGCATAAAATAAATGTTGTCATGGACTGCATTCAAAGCATTCATTGCAGCTGTCATCCAAAAATGCATCATGCATACCAAAATGGTTGATGTGGGGCATGTCAGTTAGCGGGAATGGACTTTAACCATTCTATCTGTTCATGCGTAAAATGTAAATCACAGACAGCATCCTAAGCATGCATTGCATTGTCATCCCAGTAAGCGGGAATGGACTTTAACCATTCTACCTTACCAAGTCTTTCATGCGTAAAATGTAGGTATCAAACAGCATCCGAAGAATGCATTGCAGTTGTCGTCCTAAAATGCATCATGCATACTAATATGGTTGATGTTGGGCATGTCAGTTAGCAGGAATGGACTTTAACCATTCTTCCTAACCGGACGCGGACGCCGACGGGGACATAACCCCCCTTCACTACCCGAGGTCAGCTAAAAATCTAACTCTACGGGTTGGTGAGCAATTTCGAACGTCCTTATATATCAAACATCTCTTTAGTATTCGGGCAATGCTCTCAACTTCCATTCGTGGATGGTAAAACTTAAGTTGGGGTAAGCGAGAACTGGTTTCGAGGCGGCTTACACGTCACAACTTTTAAATTTTAGAGACAAGCCAGAAAAGTTTTCGGAAATTCATTGGTGAATATGACTTGGAATTAAAACTTCGTGGTTATGCATTTCGGTCAATTTCAAATATTAAAATATTGCGATCAGGATGCAAGCACCTCTTGATTTTAAGTCATGTTTAGTTTGATAAGAAATATTTCAGGACAAACTGACGTAATGAATTTGATTTTGCCTTTAATCAAAATTTTACCTGATAGTCCTGATTAAGTCTAATATCCAAGGGTTTTTTTATGGCCATCAGATACAATTTAGACAAAAGCTTTGATTCAAACTTGTAAATACAATCAATCTACAAATTGACAAGAACAAAACATTATTTGTCCGTATCTGTACTTCGGATTATTGCCTAGGTAATATGCTTACTGTATCAAGGAAAATTTGGATTTATCATATACTTACTCAAGATCTGTGTGTTTTTGCATGTGTCATAAAGAACGGATTAAGCCAGTCATATCTTCAAGGGGTGTAATATTACACGGGCGTGTACTAGTATGAAATCCGTATTACATGTGGTGAAATATGGATTTTTCAAAATGACGATTGACGATTTTCCAGTTTATGGAATAAACACAGATTCACAAATTTCAGCATAATTTTACCGACTTAAGTTATAAATCAAATTTATTTATTATTGGGAACAAGCAATATTTTTGTGGAATTTAGTGTACTGCGCCCTTCGTTAGTGTTTTACTATTATGCAGTTGTTCCAGTTAATGACCTGCGTTATTATGAACATACTTGATGTGTTGCTTTGTAAACAAAAATACCAGTGTTAGCACAGAACATTGAAGAAGTTCGCTTTTTATCAATTTACATCTATTCCAGGACTCTTTACAAAATAAAGCGTTGAAAATAAATGTAAGTTTTCATCACACACATGTATAGCGTTAGGTTATGACGAAACCACACTCGTATCTTGCATGATCTTGTGTAAAAGTATTGCACACCAATTAATTTACAATTTTCAGTACAAAGTGCTTACATTTAATGGTAAGAGATGCATTCCCATTACTTTTCTTTTTCATATCCTGTCTGTTGAATGAGTAACACCAAACAAACGGGTAACTGTCTGTTGAAATGTACAAAACACAATGGAAAGAAAAAAATGAAGTGGCAAAAGCCTTTTTTTCTTCTAGCTATAATCATAAGTGAACATTTTATTGTTTCATTTTTGTAAATAGTAAGTGGTCTACTTTCTGTTTTTTTTAACATAAAAAATGTCAAAAATGAAATGAACATACTCCCTTTGAAACAAATTCCGTTAAAAAAGACTCAAGATTAAATGACATATTTTACAGATGAATAAATTTCGTTTTCTATGAAATAAAGAAGAGTTAAACTGGTCAATTGTTGAAGTATATGATAAATAGTTTATGATATGGAATTTTTCATATCCAACATCATACCTCGGTCCATATTAGCCCTCTGGACTTCAGCACTCGGGCCAATATGGATGTCTCGCGATGATATGGGATATTATATGAAAAATGCCATTTAATAATCCCTATTTATCACTGTGACATCTTATTTTGCATGCTTTGTTATATTTTTTCGAATAAAAACCAAAACATGTAATAAACAAAATAAAACAATGACATCGACAACATTTAAAAAAAAGAAAACTATATATATTTGTCTCTTAATAAGTTCTCAAAATGTGCAATTGTTTGGGCTGCCTCCTGTCAGTTTGCTCCAATTAATTGTCTATGGTGCATTTCATTGTGATAAGAGAGATATGATAAATACACCTACGTAATCACACATTTTGACATATGGGGTTTCACATTTTTCACCTTTGTTAAGTTTAATTCTATTAACTTTTGTTCATCTGTAACCACTTGACGTTTTTGCTAATTCGTATATCTTCAACTGAGTTTTTTTTTCAGTTTTCTTCTACTTTACCCTTCGTTGCAAATCTGCATAGACACATGTCTTAGTGTACCTATACCGATCAATGAATGAACAAGCAAAAAGTCAGAAGGTAAAAATCATGGCAACACAAATGGGGATACGACAAAACAAAGGTACAACAAAATCTCAACAAAAGTATGAGCCTAGTTAACTTGACGTATCATAAGGCACTTTTGAATTATAAAAGTATGAAAGTGAAATGATAACTTCTTATATAATGGGGTAATAACAAAATTACCGAACAGAGTGGTCAAAAGTCGAAGTCCATGAGACAAAAAGACAAATCAGGTGAAAACTACCGGGAAAATTGTCGACCGCAATGGTCTTGACTTGGTACATGCATTTCAAAAGAAATGGTGGGTTAAACCAGTTTTATGGCTAGCCAAACCTCCCTTTCCATTGCGGTAGTGTCCGATAGCAACTCAACAGCAATTGCCATTGAAAGGTCGTAAACAGTTAAAAGAAATGATCATCCAAGTATTGAGTAAAGAAAGAATCTTGAATCAGAGTTCGGACCGAAACTCCAAACTATCATATTTACTATAGTTTGATAAATTCAGACAAGGTATTTATTGCTTCTTTCTTTAACGATTCTTTTATGGTTTTATGTTAACATTGTTCAATTATCAGTTTATTGGTGTAGTGTATTTATTTTGTTACTCTCTCCTGATGTGTTTTTCTTATAAGACACAAAGTATTTTTCACAAAGTAAATGAAATCAAAATGAATTCAGACTTACAATATAGCTTATGTCTAAATCAAGAGGTTTGCAAAACGGTTGGTACTCGACATAGTATATCAGAATGATTTGACATTGATTGAGCCTGTTTGAGGATAAATGTGTAAGTAAAGCGTTGGAATTTTTTCACATCTGATTCATGCCAATCCTGGAGAAGACTTTGTCACAGTAACCTATTAGGCTATCTCCTACTGATGTCAAAACAGCAGTAAGGAGCTTAGAAAGTGTTTATAGTACATATGAGGCCCTCGCATTTGATTGATTGATTGATTGATTAGTTAGAGTTTAACGTCCAATGAGCAATATTTCAGCTATATCAGGACGAGAACAAGTTAATCAATTCAAAACAAATTGTAAGTATAAGAAGAAAGAAATAAAGGTGGAAGGGACAACCGGGGCAACGACTTTTGATTGCCACTGGAAAAGGGGAGAAATGGGTAGGGGCAGGAAATTTAGCCTTCTATACGACACCCAGTGCGTCTGCTCTCTTTAGAGAAATATAGAAGGGGTCTTTATACTGCATGGAGCGTGGCGTTTCTCCACACAGTTTGGCTACAATGGTTCGCGGTCAGGCTTTCCGTATTATGACCCGACTACCCCGCAAAGACAGGGCATTCCCCTATCCACCACCTGGGGACGCGCCCGGCAGCTCTGTAGCCAAAGCCCCTGAAAACCTATTCAGGTGCCGGGCCCTCGCATTTAATCTTCTAGCTTGTAAAGTGAAGGTATCAAGCTAACGTTAAGGGTTTGTTGTTTTCATTTACTTTGATGCCAAAGGATAATTGTTTAATGACAAAAACATCATCGTTGAATAACAAAATACCGAAGTTACTGTTCATTTATGTTCTGCATATGCATATTTCGACAACTTATGTCTCATCAGTGCAGACAAAACCAAAACATTTGGAAGTCCATTAACCGAAAACGGATAATATCTGATAGAGAACAAATTATCAAAAGGATCTAAATAGAAAAGCCAAAATTCAGCTAAGGACAGTGCTATGCATGAGGGAGATACTTCTAAGTTTTAAACAAAATTTTGTAATATTAAGATATTGCAAGTTTCAATAAAATCGGTTTTCGGGTCAGCACCGAAGTACTGAATACTGGGTTGGTGAAAATCCTCGGGACTAACAGTCCACCAGCAGAGGCATCGGCCCAGTGGTAATAAATAACAAAATACCGAAGTAACTGTTAATTTATGTTCTGCATATGAACATTTCGACAACTTATGTCTCATCAGTGCAGACAAAACCAAAACATTTGGAAGTCCATTCAAAGGAGTTGTAATTAAAGACTTGAGTAGCTAATTTTCTTTCTTTCCAAATACTGTGTCAAGCAATGTTTCGTAACAAAAGACACTATTAGCCAATTCGGAAAGATTTGAAAATAGAACAGCTAAGTCAATGTTTCACGCTACAAAAGCAGATACCAACTGCAGAAAAATCGTAAAAAGGACTGCCTTAAGGTACGAATAAAGAAAAGGATATGGAGTAAATATACTAAGGATAAAATTTCTGTAAATACATAGCAAGATTAAGCAAATGTAACAATGCTTTAATTGTTTTTCTTCACCTTGAAGTCACCATGAGTCTTTCAACAAAGAGAGAAAACTATTTCCTCATAGTAAGTTCAAGACGGCCCTAATCACCGGTTTGAGCGTAATCCACTTGCTAAATGTTGAACAACGCTACATCCATACATGTTCATTCAGAGCTTAAATCAATCCCTGTTTTATGCCAGTTGACTTAACTGTCAAATACATGACAGAATATATCAGAGTGATTTCCTGACATGGAAATAAAACAAAGACATTTCAAACTTGTTGAGAAGGCAAATTCAGACATTTCAGATATAGCATAATAATCCAAATATTTAAAATTGTGCAGAAAAAATAAAGACAATTATTATACTTTACTATAGAGACTATAGTAACAATAAAAAAGCGTTCAAAATTTGTGATTTTGCTACCACGGGGATACGTTCTCATATCCCCTGTCAAGGTAACCAATCAAATTGCAGGATTTACCTGGATATTTCACTTCAGCATAATACAGTATACACAGAGTGTTTCAGTTACAAAACACTCAGGTCTGACATATTTAACGGTGTAATCACCAGCACAGATATGTGAAAACACCAGCAAACTTCCTATTGTTAATTACATGGAAATATATTGGCGAGTCATAAATGTCAGTGTAAACACCGACATTTCACCAGCAATTGTCAGTGTTTAACTGAAACACTCTGTGTGTGTTGTATATAGATTCATTTGATCAAATTGTCGAAATGCGCAAATGCAGAATTTAAATTCACAGTAACTTCGGTATTTAGTCATTTGTTACCACTGGGTCGATGCCACTGCTGGTGGACTGTTAGTCCCCGAGGGTATTCACCAGCCCAGTAGTCAGTACTTCGGTGCTGACCCAAAAGCCGATTCTATTTAAAACCTTACAATATCTAAATTTTTGTTAATTTTATTGAAAACTAAGGAGTATTTCCCTCATGCAAAGCTCTGTCCTTAGCTGATTTTGGCTTTACATTTAGATCATATTGGTTATTCGTTCTCTATCAGTTTTTAAACATCTTTGAGTTTATGGTCTTCCAAACGTTTAGATTTTATCTGCACTGAAGAGACATAAGTTGTCGAAATGCGCATATGCAGAATTTAAATTCACAGTAACTTCGGTATTTAGTCATTTGTTACCAGTAGGTCGATGCCACTGCTGGTGGACTGTTAGACCCGAGGGTATTCACCAGCCCCGTAGTCAGTACTTCGGTGCTGACCCGAAAGCCGATTCTATTTAAAACCTTACAATATCTAAATTTTTGTAAATTTTATTGAAAACTAAGGAGTATCTCCCTCATGCAAAGCTCTGTCCTTAGCTGATTTTGGCTTTACATTTAGATCATATTGGTTATTCGTTTTCTATAAGTTTTTAAACATCTTTGAGTTTATGGTCTTCCAAATGTTTAGATTTTATCTGCACTGAAGAGACATAAGTTGTCGAAATGCGCATATGCAGAATTTAAATTCACAGTAACTTCGGTATTTAGTCATATCAACATAATAAACAACAGTATTACATCGAAGTTCAATAACAGTACTGCATGCATATTAAAAATGTGTTGATATATTATCTGGATAGCCAATATAAGCCATATATGGCTTATTTCTAATGGGGGTCCATTTTGTGACATTCTTAAAACATCAATATATTATCTCATAACAAAAACACCTACTTTGGTGACTATTTTAAAGCTAAAATAATGACAATATACAAAAAAATTATGTCAACACAAATGTGAAACGGTAAAAGTCTATATGATAGCAATGCTTCAGACATGTCAGAATTGCTTGGAAACAACTTCAACCTTTGCACTTTCAATGTAAGAAGACTACAGCAATAAGACATACCGGTAACTGATTTGACAGAATGAAGTACGTACGGGACACAAACTTCGGAAAAAACAGGAGTATAATCAAGTGTTTCGTTTTAGCGGGTGCCTTAACTACAAGAGTCACTGGTCCAAGCAAAAATTTATTGAAATGACAGATTTATTAAAAATTTCTTTCACGTAATGTTCAGAATGTTCAAAATGAATTCAGACTTTTCAAAATGAAACATGAATGGCATATGAAAGACTGCTTGAACAAATTTTATCAATTACTGTACATAGTCATTGTTCCATGTTGGAACGAACTGGTATTTTACCACCAAGAGGACAACAGATATTGAAGTCTGTTAAACGATTAGTCCATGTTTCTACGTATTTAACCATCAAATGGACTACATGT
>MJUU01001307.1:3556-24479 GCA_002080025.1 Modiolus philippinarum
GTTCATATGAATGTCGTTTAATTTTGATATTTCAATGTTTCTGATTATATTTTTGTTCATATCAGTGTTAATGTTCATATGTTTTATATCACTTTATAGTTATACTTAACGTTAGGTGTATGATTTGATGTTCATATTCGTGTTAATGTTCATATGTTTACATGTCCTGAATCAATTCATTGTCATTCTTTGTTTAGCTTACATTAATATTGTTAAGTTGTCATGTTCAGTTCGTATTTGGTGTTCAAATTCATATGTTGTATCATTTCATGTTCATGGTTTAACATTAATGCTTGTATTTTTGTTCATATTTCATGTTGCATGTCGTATTTTGATGTTCAAGTTCTCATGAATGTGGTTAATCTATAATGTTTTGTATCATATGATCTTGATATTTTAAGCTTTGTCTTTTGTTTTTTTGTGTAAATATTCATATCAATGACTATTTGTTTTCCTAATGTCTGTCATTTCATTGGAGATTTCAAGTTATGTTTCAGTTTTATCATTTAGGTTCATATGAATGTCGTTTAATTTTGATGTTTTGTACTACATTATCTTGATATTTATCATTTCATGTTGTGTTTTGGTATAAACATTCGTGGTAATGTTCATGTGTTTATATTTTTATATCACTTTATAGTCGTAGTTAACTTTATGCTTATGATTTGGTGTTCATATTCGTGTTCATGTTCATATGTTTACATGTTCTGTGTCAATTCATTGCCATAGTTGACGTAATTTCTTTGATTAGCTTACATTAATGTTGTTAAGTTGTCATGTTCTGTTGTGTTTTGTGTTCAATTTCATGTTGTATCATTTCACATTTATCCTTATGTTTGTATTTGTAGTCCATATTGTTTCAATATCTATTTGTGTTCATAGTTAATGTCAGTTGATAGTCATATGCTTCCGCTTTTAGTATTTCATTTCACATTAGTTTTCATATTATCTTCAGTATCAATTTGAATTCATAGTATCACTTAACGTTTATTTTGTCTTCTACTTGTTATCATTCATAACTTAATATGTTTATATGTTATGTGTTCATAGTCATGAATGGTCTTATGTTCATATCAATGTCGTTGATGATTTGTATCAGTTCATAGTTGACGTTTCATTATGTGTTTTCAATGAATTATGATATCGGTATGGATAGGGTAATAGATCTAATAAGGGTAAGGGTTAAGTAATGAAAAGGATTAGGTTAGGGATGGCTTAGACTTTGCTGTGGTTAATAAAGCCCAAGGTTAGGGGTATGGGTAATGTTATACATTATTAGAGAATTGGGTATGATAACAGTTCAATTTAGTTTAGGGTTACTTTTGTTAGGGTAAAACTAATTTCATCATTGGGGAATGATACCATTATTATTAACATTAGTGTTTGTTTGAAAGCTTTGGGTTAGGTTATCATTAATTAATAAATAAAATGATTTTCAAGTTTAAGATAGGTATTATTTAAATCTTTCGGTAGGGTTACATATGTCATAATGATTAGTGATAAGTTATAATCATCGATGTTCAGGTTAGGGTTTTTATTAGGCTAAGCTGGGGTAAAGTAGTTCAGGTTGAAAAAAAAATAAAATTATAAAGTTGTTGGGATATCTTAAAATTAGCCAAAATAGAAATAACATTAAAATAAATAAATGAATAAATAAATAAAATAATCATGAAAAATCAATAGCAGAAAAAATATATAAAAAATAATAAATAAAATAAAATAATTATAAATATCGGTATTAATATTATTAGTTAATAAATAAAAATAAATTGAAATAATAAACAATGAATTAAAAATGAAATAAAATAACAATAAAAGTAATAATAAAAATAATTAATAAAATAAATAAAATATTAATTAATTAAGAATAGCAATAAGTTAACTAAAAGATAATGAAAATAAAAAATGAAATAATAAAATAATAATAAAAGAAAGATAGAAATAAAAATGAAATAAAAAATCAAATAAATAAATATAATAATGAAAAATAATAAATGAATATTGTCAATATTGTTAATAATAATAATAATGATATAATAATAATAATATATCAAATAGATAATGATAAAATAATATTAAAAAAATAATGAAATACTAACATTAAAAATTAATTTATAATAAAAAGTTAATAAAATAATAATAAAAAGAATAATAAAATGTAATAAAATAAGTAAAACAATTATAGAAATAATAAATAGATAATGAATAAATAAAAAATAATAATAAAAGTAATAATAGGTTAATAAATAAAATAAATACAAAAATTAAGAATATAAATAGATTAAATGAAAGATAATAAATAATGAATGAATAATAAAAAAAAATAAATAAAATAATGAAAAACAGAAATGAAATAATATAATAAATAAATATTAAAAAATATATATATATAAATTATAAAGGAAATAAATAAATATGATACATATAGGTTATGATAATAAATAAATATATAATAAAAATAATTATAAAGTTAATTAAAAAACGAATGAAATGAATTAAAAATGACAAATATTAAATAAAAAAAATAATAAATAAGATAAATGATTAATAATATAAATAAATTAAATAAAGAAAATTAAACCAATAATTGAATAGAAAATAATAAAAGAAATAAAATGATATTATAAATAAATATAATAATTATGAAAAATAATAAAAAAAAATACAAATGTATAATGAAAAAGAATAAATTATAAAATAATAAAATAATACATAAAAAATAAATAAATAAAAAGAAAAGTTGTCATAGCAACTTAGGTTAGGGTAAGAAGTTGGGTAAAAGGGGGACAACACGAGATTATTAGAATAATATTCGAAAATAAATAATGAAGTATCATAGCAACTAGAAAGGAGATATCTTTAATAGTTTGAGACTATTAGAATAGCATTCGAAAATAAAATAAATAAATAAATAAATAATTGTCTGATTAACTTAGTTTAGTGTTAGAGATTGGATAAAAGGGGGGATAACTCAAATAATTTGAAAATGGAAAGTAACTATAAATAGAGAAACAGAAAAAATTACAAGAAAGGATAGTTAGAGTAAGTCATAAACAGAAGACAGGAAAATCAGGAAACGAATGTATAAGGAACACAACATAATGCATACAAACACCAAATGACTAGGGTTAGGATGGAAACGTAGAACAAGAACAACAAAGTATTGGGAAACACAGAAGATAGGGTATGGTGCAGAGAACACGACATATAAAACACAATGATTGGGGTTAGATTATGGTCATGTTTAGAGCTAACATAAAGGATTAGGGTAATATGATAAAAAGAATGATAAGACTATAGGTCAAATAAAAGTTTAAGGTAGGATTAGGGACCAGACCTAAGATTAAACCAATAAAAGCATCTTACACAGGGCAGAACAATAGCTTCATAAATGAAGGCATCTTAAACAGAAGAAGGGTGAAGCCAAAGGCGAGACATACAGGACGAGGTCAGAAGGTCAATGACACACTAAAGTACATTAGCACCTCGTTAAAAAGACTTCCACAGCAGCTTGTCACTTAGTCAAAAAGTCCCTCCAAATCGGAGGGAAAAATCGAAGGACTTTAACATTGGACCCTATGGGTCTCAAGTGCCGTGTTCTACTACTCTATTTATTCAAGATCGTTCCATTATGCCGAGTTAGCGCACAACTTTGAGACAACGTATACCCGACTTGCAAACACACGTGATAATGTTTATTAGTTACTGTACATGTCCAAGGTCTGTGGTTCTATCCGGACACTCTGGCTTCTTCCAACTCGAAAAATGACCACTGCAATATATATGAAATATTGCCGAGAAAAGGCGTTACACTCCATGTAAACATGGAAACAAATATGGGGTAGTCATTCCTACAAATGTTGGATAAATCTTTAAATGTTTTGATATTTTTTTTAATAAGGAAATTTGCAATGACTTCTTTGCAATCCGATCCTTTAAACTTGAAACTCAATTAGTATCAGAATTACTACATAGAAAAAAGAATGGAAAAGGGGAATGTGTCAAAGAGACAACGACCCAAAGGGGAGTAATAACAACTCAAAGCCACCATAAGATCTTCAATGAACGGTGAGAAAACCCCACACCCAACGGCAGGTCGGAGTCGGCCCCTGAACAAAGAGTAATCAAGTTCAGCGAAATAATCATCATCCTAGACTTCTATAGACATAAAGTAAACTAACTAGAAAACAGACAAGACACACAAAGGCTTAATAAATTTCCTGACTTAGGAAGGCGTAAACCTGCTGCGGCGGGGTTAAACTAGTTTTATTGGGCCCAAACCTTCCCCCTAGCCAATGTGATAAATAAAAATACAGTAGTAGTTTTGAACGGTTGATGTACGTTACTTTCTTTTTTAGGTGATTGCTGTTTAAATTTGGTGACGGACTATTTTGTATCCCGTAATTGTATGATATGCACATGTTTGTTTTGGTGTACACACGATAAATAGTATTCTGTCACTGTTATCCGGAATTGCACATTCAATTTTGTTTTCTATATTTTCACTTTATTATTTTGTCATCCTGAATTATAGAAAGATTGTCTTAAAGATTGTCTTTTTTTTTGCTAAAATGTGAAAAATATCTTTGTGAAATTGAACTACAATTCAACGATAAATCTGTTTTTAAAAAGGTGTAATTTATGGACCACAAAAAATGTCTGGCGAAAGAATTTCATTTTCAATTCAGAATTGTTTCTATCACAGTATTATCCACAATGGGCCTTTTTACTTCTTGGTTATCTATAATAAGATTATACAAAAGCATTGATTCACGAAACAAATTACATATAAAAATATTGAGAATTTCAACATCAAAATCCGAATTGTTTTATATCATTTTGAGGAGGGGACCGCACCTTTTTTTATGATGCCGGGATTGGAAGTTTTAAAGTTCGGGAATTCGGGATTTCTGTAATTTAAGCCGAGGATTTTAGAAATAAATTGATGTATTCACAATGCTCTAATTTATTGTAAAAAAACAATATTTGAAGAGATTGTCTTTTTATATCCCATTTGATAACTCAATACCCACTTTCATATCAATCTTAGTGCCTTTGCCTCAGCACTCAAGGTCCATTAAAGAATAACAAGTCTGATTATTATGTCTGGCATTTTTGCCCCAATAAATGACGTTAAGTTCTGAAAAGAAAGAATCGGCATTTTTTGTCACAATTTTTTTTTTTTTACAATTACATACGGAAGAAGAACTTCTGAGTTAACACAGCCTCCCATTTATTATGTAGTGATAATGAAAATCGTAAAAAATATATGCATGCAAATGTTTGTTTTTTCTTGTTTATTTGTTTGTTGTTTTTTTGTTTTTGTTTTTTTTTTTGCGGCCATTCAAAAATTCGGAACATTTGTGCGTGCATGTAAGTAAATGCATATGAGACAAAGTAAATGTATATGTACAATACATGATAAAATCAAGCAATGGAACAACGCCTTTATTGTCGTTTTTCATCTTGACGTCACTGGCTATGTAAGTTTGAATTTGCATCAGATTAATACTGATGTCAAATGGAAACAAATTCACGAGGAGCCTAAAGCAATTGAAATTTTCAATAGATGATTGCTTTCCGTATCCCGACAGCCAGTTTTTTGCTTGTGCTGGTATAAATTCCGACAATCCGTTTTTTTTTTTTTTTTGTCTTTCATTTATGTATTTCTAGTACAGTTCCCTTATGGATAGAGGACTGTGATTGTAATTTTCGGCCACTGTAGGTGTTTACTGTTATCTTTTGTCTTTAATTAATTAGTTCATTCATTGGAAAATCTTGAAATTTTAACACATTGTTTCTAACATCGCAGAGCCAAAAATTCTGAAAAAAAAATGAATGTAAAACAGTGGATAGCAGAAAACATCTACAATGACTGAAAATTACAGCCACATGCCACAATCTGCCAGAGAACTACACAGAAAAAAACACAAATAAGACGAAAGACAAACGTAAACAACGATAGAAACTCGGGACAGCTGGACTTGGTACCGGCACTAGTAAAACCCAGCGGTAGGGTTAAACCGGTTTATGGGTATGATATAAAACATTTTTGAATTTTGAATTTCTTTTTCTCAAAAATACCCTTTTTTTACCAAATAATGCAAAAATAATTAAAAATGTTGAATGTTAATAAGTGTCGGACTAATGAGATGGTCCTTACAATACAACTTCCGAACAAGCCCATTCTGTAAAGAACAACTCGTTGACTCCATTGTTGTAATTTTAAATGCGAAATTTTCTGACGAAAATCGAGTTATTTGTTCTCGACATTTGAAATTTTAAAAAAATCATAATAAAAGCCGATATGGCTAAAATATTTAGGGAGTGAAACAACATTAAAACAAGAGGTGTGTTTCTTCTGTTGATGAGTATATTTATTTATGTTGGGTGTTGCAACATGAGATAATTACATCAAATGCATATTCATTAAAATTCCGTCAATTTAATAGGTGAAAATCGATCACATGTCTTATATGTCTTATTAGCGGGAAGTTGCAATTTCAAAGAAAATTGAATGATACATGAATTTGTATAAATAGAATGCCAATATACATTTTCAATGCCGGGTGCACATTTTCAACATGAAGCGCTACCGCTTCATTAATGTGATGGATGTGATTATTTACCCTGACAGAAACTGGACTTTTTGTGTATCCGAATTTCAGAACATTCATTTTATAATTTAAATCAATATGACAAATTGAAATTGAAAGTAAATGTTTTTAATCTAATATTTGATTTTATTTATCATATTCCTTAGCCTTTGAAGATTTAGATATCTATCTTTACTTTTGTAAGGCAATGCTACTTTAGAAATATATATAAATATGTTCTACTTTGAGTCTTCAGTAGCAGGTGGCATAAGCTGTAACAGCTTAACTCCACACATTAGTTAGACTGTCGCTCCTCTAAAAGCTAGCCTTTTAACCTCGAATACTTTTGGCTTTTACACACTTTGGAATTTCTATTCAGATTTCTGTTTACTTGTACATTTGTAAATACAGTATTTGAAAGGCTTGGATTGTTATGTTCAGCCAAATACTGATATGAGGTATCCTGCATACGAATCAGGGGCGAAGTATCTGCCACAGGAAATTATCAATATTCTATCAAATGCACAATAGGTTATATCCTCGATATCTTAATGACTGTTCATCCCATTAACTTGTGATCAGAATAATTATAATTTTAGAAACAATGAAAACTACGTTATACCTAAATGAATGTTAAGGTCAAGTTGTAATTGACACTGTCCTACAAAATTCAGATTTTTTGCATGATGATTGCTAAGCTTGAGATACATTGACATATGAAAAGAAAAAATGGCGTACCCATACTCGTCTTCGTTTCCAAGTGGTTTGAAATGGTCCAGTTTGACCTAAATTCACATTGAATATATAGAGAAAGTGGGTCTTTGACGACTGAAAAAAATCAGAAAAATATTGTTTTAAAAATAGTTACTGGTCGAGTACCAGTTATCGCCAATTTTCACGTGCTTCGAGATCGCGCGTGACTTTTGTTACACGGATATGTACAGAAGCGACAACAATATCCTAAAAATACCTTCCTTGCAGAAATTTGTTTTAATCTTTAAAAACAGTGAAATCGGAGATAAAATCCCTAGGGAGTCCCTTTAAAATATATATTGCAATGTGGGGGGCGCGTATGATAATTAGCTAAAAACAGATTTTTTTTACATGTGTTGTCGCAAAAGAGAACTTGGGACGTAAGCTATATTTTCTGCCAGAAATAAAAACTAATTATCTTGCTTTCTCTTCGAATAGTCTAATCAAGATGAATTGGGACTATAATGGTCTTCAATTTTCTTGTCATCGTGAACAAAATAGAGCGAATTGCGCATTGATAAAAAGTATGCTACTTTCAGTTTGAAAAATGCATCGGTTGACTTTTCATTCTTTATTCCCTTTTAGTTCATCCCTTTTTGGAGTACTTCAGTTGATTAAAGTGTACAGTTTACAATTTTATTAAAAAGCTGATGTATATTTTGAAAGATGTCAATGACTGGTACACACATCAGCAAAATGTGTCGAGAAAACCCAATATTTTTAAAATGACTATATTACTGCGCATGTGCAAGGAAACTTAAAATGAACACGATTGGTTAACGTATTCCTTGGTAAACTTTTACAATATAACGCATTAAAGGTTTATTCCGAGTTGAAGATCAAATGCAAAATCACAGTGTGAAAATGGTGATAACTGGTACACGACCAGTATACGTCCTACAGTTTTTCAAAAAACTAACACAATACTGCAGAAGCTCTGAGCTTTTTAAAAATATAAAAATTTTGTTAGGTCACCGTGCTTGATTTTTCTATAAATGCATTCAAAAAGATACGAATTTGTGCAGAAAAATGCTATTTTTTTTTTCATAACCAAGGGCCAAGTAGGCCGAGGTCGATAAGAATAAAGAAAGTTGCGCAACAGTGTCTAATAGCAGATAACTATAACTCCTATCATAAATTGTGAAAATAACTTCACCGACTTGGTAATGCAATGCGTTTCTCTGTTATTGACACCAATTGTATTTTTTCCGATGACAATCCAATTCGGTTGTATTAACGCACGCAAAAAAAAAACAACAAAATATAAAACATTTAAATCTATTATCTATACCTTGTGAAATTTTTCTCGTCAATTAGAATTTAGTCGGTTAGATTTTAATTGATTGCGTTTAATAAAACACAGAACACTGCAAATGAATGAAACAAATACACGCAATAAGTGTTAATAACATTTAGTGCACATTGATGGATCCAGGGAAGGTTTACGTATGTGGAACCTCCTTTTCTGGAATTTTCAAAATTTCGTGCAGAATTTAGGCAAAAATTGACAACAATCACTGGATGAAATCGTCGATTTACAATGGTATGCAAATGTAAGGCCGAACTTTCGTATCATTTACATATGTTTACGAAAATTTAAGCAACCTTTGCTCTACGGTAAATGTTAGATTTATAACACCTTTACGCACATTGGGGCTCGAATAGAGGCCGCAAAATCCATGACATTTATACAGTATCGTAAATATAAGGAAAAGGCGATCTTTCTTTATATTTCTTCATCCCCTTAAATATTTCACAAATGTTTTAATTTAGATTGGATAGTAAACCTTTATATGCATATAATATTTCTACGTGCCATAAATGTTCCTAAATGAAGCTATTTTTGTGGTATATAAATATAAAGCAAACAAAAATATTTGTCGCGATCGTAAAGATCCCTGTTTCTAACCCTTTGCTTAACTAAGTAAATATACGTGTAAACTTAATCATTTGCATACGTAATTGAATTTAAATATTTCAACAAATGACAAATACTTGCTGAAATTATAATATTTATGGTATATATTAACGTTTGAAATAGCGGACAAAATATTAACTTTCTTTGCATTTGTGTACCACTGCAAATAAGGCAAATATAAATCTTTCTTATCTATCCTGGAGTGGTAAATATGGTCAAATTTCAAACTTTGAGATACTGTAAATCTAGAGAAAATGTAACGTTTGCTAATCTTTGCGTACCATTACGCAGTATTATTTGTAACTTTGTAAACTCGTGTAAATGTGCATCTTTATGGCAGCAAAACCTCTGTATTTCTGTAAATATGGCTTCAGAAAGTGTCGTAAATGTAGTTTAATATTGGATTATGGCTTTGTAATGTGCACTTTTTTGCTATTACATTTCTATCAATAATTATTCGGTGAATTATTTTATTTGCAAATAACAATATGTATCCTGTTTGCAAGGAAATGCAACATTCCGTATATATTTTCTATATGAATATATCCTTTGTGTCGTTACGATTTTGCCATTGTGTTATAGATTATATATCTATTATTAAGATTGTGATTGAATTCTGTATTAAACTATTGGTTGAAAGAATCATACATCCAAATAAACAAAAACATAAAAAAGAATAAATTAAAACAAAAATTCAAAACATTTAACAAAACAAAAACATAAACAAAAAACAAAAACAAAAAAAAAAGCCAGCAAAACTAATGTAATCTGCACATACATTTAAAATGTGTTAACAATTATAAAACAACAAAATAAAAAAAAATTGTATTTATCGAAAAAAAATGATTTTTGAATTTAAAAATGTAATATAAGTCCGTCCTGAATTGACACTCTGTGTAAATAATATATAATGGCAACAACGTAACAATACAAACAAGAACACGTTAATCCGCTGAATGTAAGAGTGAAATAATATCAAGTTAGCTATCTGACTATAAAGTAACTAACTATTAATAGTCTCAACCAATCAAAAAGCCTCCACCAATACTGCTCCGCCTTTTACTATCGTTAGATACCATATTTTTCAATAGTGTGTAAATTCTCCAACCAATCAGTAAAAGGATTGAACCCTGATAATAATTATCAGTTTATTTTTTCTGTTCATTGAATTAAATTAATTAAAACATGCGTGTGAAATATACTGTGCAAGGGAAATCCGAATTATAACGATAAACAACATATGTTCCCTATTTGCACTTTTTGAAACAAAGATGTCATTGCTGTTCGCCACAACAAATATTAATTTTTACATCTACATGTATCTTTATCCTTTTCTCTTTTGTCTTCTTTATTTTTGTTTTAAGGGACACATACGAAATCAAATTTTACATAGTTTTGGTTTCATAAAAAACATTACATTATATCTCCATTACAGACACTTTGTTATTCCAGCATTGTACAACATGTGCAATTCACTTTATCAATTTGAATTTGATAACATAAAAAACTTGTCCGAATATGTGAACGAAACAAACGTCCATCTGCTCGATATTTTTCAATATTTCATTCTATCGGTTCCCTTGATTTTGAAAACAGATATGTGATAACTCGTGCTTTAACTAGAAAAAAAATGTAGTTTTGTTAATCGCATTTACGAGTGCAAATAAGCAAAAGAGAACTTAATCTAGATTCAAATATAACAGCAACTTAAATTGAATAGATATAAATCAATTTAATATAATCAAATTGTGTTTGCATCTTTTTGTGTTTGTGTTTGCAACTTTCTTTGACTTTAGTAAAAATACAATTTATAAAGTTTACTAATATCTAAAATCGACAATCAAAATATTTAGATTTTTGTTATCTCTACGAAACCACGAAATGGCATAAAATAGCAGGGGGTTGTTTACTATATGATAATGCGAATACCCTCTTATTAATTAGTCAAATATGTTGTTATGTTGTTATTAAATATACATGAACATGTATAGTTTAAACCCCCCTTTTTTGTCAGACAAAAACAATCCCTTGATGTCAGGGACCAGAACTTTTGCAAAGCCACTTCAAAATAACGTACAACTTCAGATTTGCTTTATGTTGTGTTCATAATACACTTTAAAATAGGGGTTAATACAAGCGCATCTTACGATTTTTTGTTTGTTTGTTTGTTTGTTGTTTTTTTTTTCAAATGTTCGAACCGTCAAAAATACTATTTCAGCAGCTCAGAGATCAGCGGAAGGACTACCAGTAGAGAAAAATAAAAAAAAGGAACTGTCGAGTTCAATAACAAAGTTTTGTAACTTGAAACGAATAATGGGTCTGGAGCTGGCATGTCAGTTAACTGCTAGTAGTCTCTTGTGATTTCATGTTTATGTCCGTATATTTAGTTCTTTCAGTTTCATTTTTCACAGTTGACTCAGTCCTGTTGCCAACTGAATTTTACTGTTGTTACGATCGTTTTTTTATTTATCACATTGGCTATAGGGGGAAGGTTTGGGCCCAATAAAACTAGTTTAACCCCGCCGCAGCAGGTTTGCGCCTGTCCTAAGTCAGGAAATTTATTAAGCCTTTGTGTGTCTTGTCTGTTTTCTAGTTAGTTTACTTTATGTCTATCGGAGTCTAGGAAGATGCTTATTTCGCTGAACTTGATTACTCTTTTATTTAGGGGCCAACTCCGACCTACCGTTGGATGTGGGGTTTCCTCACCGTTCATTGAAGATCTTATGGTGGCTTTGAGTTGTTATTGCTCCCCTTAGGGTCGTTGTCTCTTTGACACATTCCCCGTTTCCCTTCTTTTTCTTATGATAACCTGAAGTGTTTAAAACCAAATTCATTATGTTATTTCTATGTATGCGTGCACTGGCCTAGCATATATTAATAGGAAGTTAACATAAATAAAGTTTGTAATAAAGAATCATGTGAATACATATGAAACTAATGTGAACCTGTTTCGGGTCGGGAAAACAATTGACGGCCCCAAAAGATGGGGCGTTTCCGGGTGTTGGAAGTTCCGTTTTTCTTGGAAAAAGTTTCACTTAAAATTGGACAAAAAAAAAAACTCATCTGGACCCTTCCCTCCTTTCTAGAACCTAACTGAAACCCGGCTTTTCTCGAAGACTGGGTCTGCCGTTTTATAATCATTTGCCATGAAGGACCAAATAAGACAAGCCATGATTAGGAAAGACTTGATCCATAACACGTACTTCATTTTCAAGGTTAATGTGGTAAAAGTCTGATTTCGTAATTAAAGAAAACATGTAATTGTGGATAAACGGGTGTGCATTATAATAGAAAAATAAATACACTGTCAGACAAAAAAAAGAGACCTACAAACATTCCTAACACACCCAAAGAACCAGAGGTTATCTATGCTATGGTTAGAATAGCATGCTAGAAATAAAATGATTTAAAAATTGTGGATTAGGTCAAGCAAAACGAAGTAGTTTGGAACTGAATAAATGTCCCATCTTGATGAAAATTAAATGTTACTTTCAGAAATTATAAATATTAAAAAAATTATAAATGACATGCTGTAAATAATTCAGACGTTATTTTCCACTCACTACGATCGCTCCATTATCCTCGTAGAAGGAGAGAATCGGATACGAAGGGGGATTGAATTATTCGAGTTAGATAACATGTAACAAAATGTTATCTTTAAACATAGACTGTTTACACAATATCATTATCACGTCGGGAGCCAGATAATTTCTGTTCAGATTGTAAATTTGGATTTTCTCCCGTAAGCAGGACAATATGTGCCATATGTCTTAAAAGTTATTAAGTTGCACCACATGACTGAAGTCTAAGTGGGACACAGACCACATACTGAAAAGGCGTTGCTGTATTCTATAATTAGAATGGAAGATCAAGGCTCTCATTTAGTATAGGAGATCAATGTTGGGTTATGGTTCTTTAAAAACCTGAAATGCCCCCCCCTTCTGGTTCCCCCTCACACTTTTGTCTATCGGTCAGTTTCCTCTGTTTTGTGTTCCACCACCTTTTTGGTTACTCTCTGCCTTTCTTCAATTTTTTTTCTGTCCAGCTGTTGAAACTAATTGTTCAAATACTCCGATCTCCATGGGAGGAATGTTTTTTCCTTTTTCTTTTTTTCTTTTTTTTTTTAGATTTTACAAAATATTTTTCATGTACAATTAAATGAAAATATATTGACGACGATACTGCGAACGTTGTCTTCGGAAAAAAAATCATCATTTCCTATGTTATTAATTAAGAAATCACAACTTATAACAAAGATCAACACCTCGGCGTGCGTTCTTTATTTGCAAGTTTTTCATTGATTTGTACTTGATTACTAATTAAAATCATACAAAACGACACATGTAAAGAGCGTTTGTAACCAGTGATTCAGAAGACATATCGTATAATAATTTATAAGTTTTGACTATGGACAGTAATTTTCAGACCCGCAATGACAAATCTAAGGTCTCATTCTTTTATAGTAAAATAAAACAACATGGCTGAATTAAGCGGAAAGGCTATTTACTTGAAGAGAATCGGACAATAAATAATGACAGTATTTCATCAACTTTTGTGATTATTGATTTTTTATAAAAATGTTGCATGATCGTATATTCATGATAATCAGTTATTTGTATGATTGTTTGTTTTATACATTGTTGTCGATTTTGAAGTTGAATTACTTTCATCATGACAGGAAAAAAATAATTTTATGCACCTTAAATTTTCTTTTAAATTTAGATTCAAACCATACGTTGATGCCAAATAATAGCGAAAAGCATAATTCTAAGAGGCAAACATTAATTCGTGTATCTTTTTTAAAGAATGTCGAGTAGAATCATAGCAGTAGTCACAACGATTTAATACAGAGATCGTTCCATATATTTATCTAAAAACACTCAAACTACCCAAAACATTAAACTATTAAATGACGAAATTTAAGGAAAACTTATATGCATTTTAAAAACTACATTGTGTATTAGCTTTGTTTAAAGAAAGAATACGAAAATAATGGGCTAATAATATAATTAGTTTCACCTTATTACTCTGTTCAAAACAAGAATCTGCGGTGCATGTAACTGACCGCACCCGATATGACGATTTCGCATAGCTTTATACTTATCTTTATTCTCAATAAAGCAATACACATTGATACAGACATACATAAATATAGCATGTAATATAATCAACATAATCAAGAAAGTATGTTATGGAAGTGAATACAATCGCTTTTCTTACTAAAGAGAGTGCTTGCGTTTATTAATAATTCGAATAAATTTGCATAAGTGATACAGATCACATGATTTATTAGTATTCATACTTCTTTGAATTTCAGACAATTTGGTCGATTTTTATATCTCGGATATAACAGTAAATTATCGCTATCGAAACCTGAACATTTAATCTAAAAAAGGAACAACCAACTCAAAATGCCTAGAACACATTAACAGAAAAGGTCTTGATACTCCCATCCCACTCTTATAACACTGAGTTCAACGGTTCGATACTTGAAAATCCTTATATTCAAAAGTGCTTTAGAGACAGTTTGTGCTCTGTGCGCATAGTAGTCATACATGTACATGTATTGGTTTTTAGTATATATAGAAATATCGTATTTTTGTGGTCTCTATGATCCTCTATTCCAGTCCCACATATCGTAGATAAACATTTCCACATAAATCATTGAATTCAAATATGTAGATAAATACCACCATCTTCTTTGTGTAAACTTTGACATGACGATAAATGTTTGGAAATTTTAGTGTAACATTTAAGAAAGTTTTGACTTATACATAAATGTTAGTAAACACAAATGTAAGATTTGCTTTAATTTAAATAGGTATAGAAATATATGATAAATTGCGGCCTCTATTCCATCCCCACATACTGCAAATGTGTGGGGAAATAGCAACATTTACATGTGGTTTAGTGTGTTCAGAAATGTAGGTAAATATCACCATCATCTTTAGGTAAATTTTGACATGATGATAAATGTTTGGACATTTTACAGTAACATTTAAGAAAGTTTTGACTTATACATAAATGTTAGTAAACACAAATGTAAGATTTGCCTTAATTTAAATAGGTATAGAAATATATGATAAATTGCGGCATCTATTCGATCTCCACATACTGCAAATATGTGGGGAAATAGCAACATTTATATGTGGTTTAGTGTGTTCATAAATGCAGGTAAATATCACCAACATCTTTAGGTAATTTTTGACATGATGATAAATGTTTGGAAATTTTACCGTAACATTTAAGAATGTTTTGACAATTTAAATAGGTATAGAAATGTATGATAAATTGCGGCCTCCATTCGATCCCCACATATCGCAAATATGTGGGGAAAGAGCAACATTTACATATAATTTAATGTATAAGGAAATATTCGGAAATATTGCAGTTAATTTTACATTATTTTGTTTATATTGGAAACGTATGGAAATAATACCCTCACATTTGCTTAATCTTTGAAATGTATGCACATCTGCGTAAAGTATACTGACATTTAGTTGTCTTTTCATACCTCAGCAATCATATCTTGCAGACGGCTCTTTAAATTTAACTCATCTTTAGACATGTAAATAAATGTTTGTAAATTGACATTTTCATGCAGTGAATGGTAAAAAAATCAACTGCATTCCCCCTTTTCTGGAACCCTATCGGAACCACATTTTTTTCCTGTGACGCACGACCAACTAGTATTGCGAATATTCGATTTTGCTTGAATGGTATCATTGCTATTAACCACAATATTGCAAATAGTTGCATATGACTTAATTTCTCTAATACTTCATGACTTGATCCCCATAAAACTGTTGTAATAAGACCAAAGGACAAACCCTGGATGTCAAATGAAGTACGTAGGGCGTTTCGGACTCGGGATAGATATTTTAAAAAGTTTAAGAAAAATCCATCCGATACAAATAAATTTTCGTATATTATTCTAGACGAGAGGCAAACAGACTCAAGCGTGATGCCATGAAACGATGTCAAAATAAAATTGTTGAAAAACTTTCAGACCCAAACCGTGAAGTGAAAAAAATCTGGTCCCTTAGTAAGAGTATATTTGGTTCAAAATCTCAAAGAAATATACCCCCAATATCCCATAACGGTTCATATGTGAGTGACGATGTAGAAAAAGCAGAATTGTTTAACAACTTATTTGCTTCTCATATGCGGTAAGACCCAAATTACACAAGTATTCTACCTCCTTTTCAGCTGATCTGTCAAAACAAACTTGAGAATATGGAAGTAAATGAGTCAGAAGTTTTAAAAATATTCCAGTCAGTAAAAATTCATAAGTCATCTGGTTCTGATGGCTTAAACAATTTCATCTTACATCGTTGTGCTCATTCTCTTAGTAAGCCTTTTACCAAAATATTCAATTATTCTCTAGCTAAAGGTGTGTTTCCCTCAAAGTGGAAAGTTTCTAACATTTGTCCTGTGTATAAAAGTGGTGATAAACAAATTATTAACAATTACAGACCTATAGCCCTACTATCGTCAGTCTCCAAATGTCTTGAGAAAATAGTGTACAAGTATTTGTATAATCATTGTGAAGAAAATAATTTACTTATTGAAAACAATAGTGGTTTTAAGCGTAATGATTCTACCATTAATTTACTTGCTGATATCACTCACTCAATTTATAAATCAATTGACGAAGGCAAGGATGTTTGTGCTGTATTTTTAGACGTTTCGAAAGCATTCGACAAAGTTTGGCATGAAGGTCTGGTTTTTAAAATTAAACAACATGGTGTTAGTGGTTCAGTTTTAGATTGGTTACAAAGTTATTTATCTTGTAGGTCTCAGAAAGTAGTGATCAACGGTAAAAGTTCTAGTTCTAAATATATAGGCGCAGGTGTGCCACAAGGATCTATTCTGGGACCTCTTTTATTTTTGATATATATGAAGAATATTGATATTGGCATCGAAAGTAATATTAAACTATTTGCAGATGACACATCGTTGCTTCGAACACTTGTCCATGACCGTGATATAACAACTTTAAATGCTGAAAGGCTTGACATCTAGGCGAAGCAATGGAGAGTCAACTTTAATGCAAATAAAACCAAACATATGATATTTTCAGAAAAAGTAAAGAAAAAAAAACATACCCACCTCTTTATTTAAATAATATCAAATAAGAGGAATCAGTTATTCATAAAACATTTAGGTTTATGGTTGTCAAACAACCTGTCATGGACTCCTCATAATTTATAAATATGTAAAAAAAGCTAATCGTCGTCTGGATGTGATGACTCGTATGAAGAGATTTTTACCACGTATTTGCTAGAAACTTTATATAAATCTATGATTAGACCAATTTTAGATTATGGTGATGTAATATATGACAGCTGCAATAATTCGGAGTCTAATCTTTTAGAAAAGGTACAACGGCGAGCTCTGATATTAATTACGGGTGCTTTCAAGATTACTAAACATGAAAATCTGTTAAAAGAATTAAATCTAATTAAACTTTAAGACCGAAGAAAGGTAAATCGTCTGACATTGCTTTACAAAATTAAAAATATATTGGTGTGTTCCCATTTCGCCTTAGCTGTGAATTTCAGGTAAAAAAGGTAAAAAAAGTACTAAGGCGAAATGGGAATTTACAATTTGTGAATTGTAAAAACATAATTATTAATTATGTCTTGTTTTGATTACTGAATAAAAATCATTAAGAATACATGTATTTTTTCTTTAACTTTTTGTATATTTTCAAAGATTTTGTTCCATTTATCTTGCATATTTCGTGCATCAAATCTAAACTAAATATTTTTATTTTGAAAGTACATTTATTCCCCAAACATGATAGAAATTAAAATTATAACTAAATTATAGTCAATTTAAAAAAAAGTGTAGTTTTTTAATTGATTAAGTGGACTGATTGACCATTTGTTCAAGACGAAGCTGCAATCGTTTAACCTTGGTGTAACTGAAACTGTTGATCACTTCTTTCTTCACTGTCCGTACTATGATTTGATAAGAAGGGAGCTATTTAATCATGTAGAAAAATTACTGTGTCCGAATGTTAAGTTTGATATATTTGCACGCTATTGTAAGGATTATGTCAAGAATATACTGCTATATGGGAGTAAAGATTTATCTGCTACTCAGAATTGTATAATATTTAATTATGTCTATGACTTTTTGATAAAATGCAAACGATTCTAACGTTCTAGCTTTTTAAGATTTGCCATACTTCTTATATGACAAAACAACATTTTTATATTGTATGTATGTCTTTTTAAAAATGTTCTTGTCTTGTATTGTATATATGTCTTGTATGTATCTTGTATTGTCTTGTTACTTCTGTTGAGGAGAGCTACTCGTGGCCCTCGAGCTGTTAGCAATCCTCTATAAATAAATAAAGCATTAAATTAAATTAAATAGTTGCATTTGTGCGATAATTGCAAGATTGTTGTTTGCCAATAAAAAAGTTAATTGCAATTTACGCAAAAAAGCATAATTTCCGAAATGGCCACACAGCTCATTAAAATTATTGCAGTTGGAGTTAACATATGTGTTTTAGTCTCATGTTCCTTTCGTAAAATACTTGATCTAAAATGACTCATTTGATATATTTTTACCTTTAACACAATACTTCTGCATTTATTCAGAAAAAAATCCGAATCCTATGATCCGCAAAGCCTACGTTTTGAATGATATTTTGGGTTTCCCAAAGAATACAATGGCTATCGTCATTACCCCCATCGAATTTCTGGACTCCTTGGTTTCCGGATTAAGATATGGGGAAAATTGTCAAGGCACTTTACTGTAATCGTTTGTAATTTTATGTAATCAGTGTTATTCCCGTAAGCGGTGTTGAAGAGACATTGTTTAAAATTAATCGCTCATATTTTAAAAAATTATAAAGTATAGACTGAAAACAGTCTATCTATATTATATGAAAAAGAAAGGAAATGGGGTAAATGTCAAGGAGACAACATCCCATATCCAGGTTAAAACGACCAAAAACAAAACATCTAGGGGTCACCATATGGATGTCAACACAGTGAAAAAGTGAATAAATCAATGAAAACAAACCACATCCAATAACCCAAATATCAAGAAACTAAAATTTTATAAGAAGACAAGGACAAGCCAATGACCAACATATTCCTGACTTGGGACAGGCGCAAAAATTGCGGTGGGGTTAAACTCGTTTTCTTGGATCCAAACCCTCTCCCAACATACAAAAAAGTGTGATTTCATTTTCGCTGCTATAAAGTTATATCCCCGAGAAAAGTTACTACGATATTCTAAATTCTATAAAGTTTACAACTTCAAACACCAGCTTTCATGTGAAGTCTGCCCGTTATTTGCAAATAGTACCTCTCATGCTGTGAATAATTTAATTTCACATTTTCAAACCACGCCATCACGAGTTGAGGAATATCAACTTAAAAAAACAGTTCAAAAGTCGCGAGGAATAGCTATGATTTACATGGAGTGAAACAGATCTATTTTTATGCGTAACAAGAAATGATATGGCTATAAGGCCATATCAAGCTATTGATTTTTTTTAAAATATAATTGACATACGCTTTATATCAATATGTAGCAGTGAATTCTTTCCGCCCGTATATTCTTTCCGCTTCGATAAAATCCACTGCGACCAAAACTTCAAGACATAAATATTTTTTGGAAAAAAATTCTGGTCTCGATTTTTGCCCCGAAAAATTCTCTGACCAGCACCTGGTTAGATGAAAATAAAATCTGGCTCCGACTTTGTCCATAGAAAATTGCCTGGATCAACAAAGTTGCGTAGCCTAGTGTATAAATCCGAAAAAATTCCCCCGGCTGGAGTGAAAATCCAAGCCCCCCTCTGAAAATGAAATGGTCTGTGCCTTACAACATGCAAAAATATATATAAAGTAGCCACAACGAAATTTGCCGCGACTTTTCTCCAAATATCTTTTTAAGATGACATGGCATTCGCCAACGGAAAGCTAATTTTTGCCGCTTCATGCCATGCATTACCATAATTTTACACACAAAGAGTAAAAAGTTTTCCATTACCCTTCTATGTTATTTTAACAGAAAATTTGAGTCGAAAACATGGGGGGTGTACCTGGTTAACTGCACACCTACCCTCGAGTGGGGTCTATCGATTAACCAAAACACGTGGGTCGGGAGTAAATCTCGATTGCGAATCAAAAAATTAATTTTGAAATTACTTGACAAAGTGTTGACAAAAACTTTTTACCTGTAAACAAATTCATTTTGATAAAAGTAAATGGTAACTGGATATTGGTTCTGCAAAAATTATTCTCATATTTACCTAAACATTTTTATGTAAATTAGTAAACAAATCAAAATTCTGTTTGTTCATTGGCCATCCGAATAAACAACAAACAAGCACCCTATATGCAAATAAGTAATAGATCGGCAATGCATTTGGTGTCTTTTCATTGGTTTGTTGGTTTGCGTAAATTATTCATCAACCACTCCCGCATCGAACTTCTTTAAAATTTGAGTGAAATTAACATTAAGGTCTATGGAAAATATTTTTCTTTGAACTTTGATTATTTCGGTAAATATACCAAGAGTAGCGGCAAAAAATTAGAAAATGATACATACATGTTTCATTAGGGTCTTATTTAAGACAAAATAGCTGCAGCGATTTAAGCTGCGGCAAATTTCGTTGTGTGTACTTTAG
>MJUU01001307.1:27210-54836 GCA_002080025.1 Modiolus philippinarum
AAATGAATTAAAAAAAATTAAAAAAATAACGCGTTTGGTCCCTTTCCACCTGATGCTTTGTAAAAATTATGTGTATTGCTTGCATGACATTTGTGCATTTAACGCTCAAGACTTGTATGAAGCAATGTAAAAATTTATTAGGTTTTAAGGGTATCTGTGATCTGAACAGCTCAAGTAAACTTTTTACTCTTTAATGCAGCAACATTGTATTTTTCCTCTAGACCGGTGACTTCAAAAGATGTTTGTCCAGGTGAATTTTATTAAGGTGATCAGAATGTCAGCAGGTGGTATACAGGTCACTTAGCACAACAAACATATAATTAATTATACAAAACACACCCCACTAAACAATATTCTAATCTGAAGCTTACTACAAACTTTGTTAATGAATTTAAAGGTCTAATCATATTACAGGTAAACAACTGACAGGTGTCTCATTACAGGTAAATCAAGTTAATCACCGTATTGTTTTGATAGTATACACATCAATAATCATCAAGATAGAAAAATATTGTTGAACAATTAAACTAGGAGCTTGCAAATGAATATTAAAGTGTGCAGATTTATCATAAATCACCATGGTAGAAACACCCTCTTACAAGTATGTTGGAGTTATCGAACCTGATATTCCACTAGAGGCGCGAAACGCTGATATCCTTGTTTTTGTTGAAGATTGTCATAAAGGAAAAATTATAAATACACTTCAATTTCATAAAGAGTTTGTTTTTTTATGTGGTATATATTTATTTCAATAAGTTTAGAAATCCAGTATTCTTCTTAATGGTATCCGAGGCGATCTTTTCCGCCTTCAATTACACGAAAGATCATATCTCGAAAGTATTCACTAGGTGTTTCGGTAGCCGCTCATACAATAAATGTCATGAATGTACTTTGTACATCGTGTTTTAGGGGTAGTTGCGGTCAAAGGTGGTATATTTAAGCAATAACAGTACATTATTTGAATACCCGAGGGCGTCAATCATAGATTTGACGGTCAAAATGCAGTTTATAGGCGACGCGTAGCGGAGCCTGTAAACGGATATTTTGACCGTCAAATCAAGATTGACGCCCTTGGGTATTCAAATAATGTACTGTTATTGCGATTCTAATGCAACAAATCAATTTCATGCTCTATTTTTAACTCGTGAATTCGAAACAATATTAGGAACCAGACTGAACAGGGAACATATTTTGTCCCAGGTGTGTAGATGGTGGAATAGACGGTCAGTTTTGACCAATCAAAACCTTCGTTATATAAATGTTGCATTAGAATTCTTGGTCTGTGTAGTCCGACAAATGAAGTGGACAATAAACTCAAGTTGTTCCTAGAAGTATTATTATTCTATAAAAACATGGCGACTGTCTCTCTAACTTAATGTCAGCTGATCTTTGTTAATCTTTGTTGTATGCTACGATGAAAGCGTTGTGCCATAATTATCAGTACCATGCGTTTGTAGAAACTTTGTCTCATGTGCATTTATTCCATATCGCAAGCTCTCTTTTGAGTGGTCCGTAGGTGATCGGCTACAAAGCTAAATTCTCTTATCCGGCGTGAAATCACAAAGCTGAATTGACCAATCCGATAAGTCCGATTTAAATCTTACACCCCCAATATAGGCGGTGACGCGATCGATGTTTACAGATATAATCTATGTAAAAAATCGATATTTTAAATTGCAATATTTTCGGTGTTATAATAGCTATAATCTTGCAATTCAGATATGGTGTTCATATTGATGTTCCAAATGCATATTCCGAGTTTCATTTAAATATCTTGAAAAATGAATGAATAAATCAAAGTTGAAGTTACTTAGATATATAGTGAAATGTGGACTTTTTCACCTCCTCCACAGGTAAAGTACCCGGATGTCCGGATAAGAGAATTCCCCGCCCCTATCGATCTCACCCTACTTTTCCAGTGGCAGTCAGAATTTCCCGTCCCATGTCCCTTTCAATACCCCAAAGTGATTATTTATTCACAAACTTGTTCCGTCTTGATATAGCTGAAATATTGCTCAGTAGACGTTAAACAATATTTAATCAATCAATCAATCAATTTATTCCATATCCATTCATTGTTTATTCTTTTTTGTCGATTTTGTTGATTTTTTAGATATAATGAAGAGACAATTTTTTTTTATTCTTTTACAAAAAAGTTTTTGACGAGATCCTCCCTGTGGTGACACCTAAATGCATTCGGAGAAATCATTTGAAACGTGAAAGGCGTTTTAAGTTCCCATGAACGTCATACAATAGAAAGGGACATCACCAAAAAATTCAAAACAAGACAACAAGAGATGGCGTTCAATTACTTCAACTTGACCTGAAGTCTGACTAAAAAATCCTTTGTACCGTCTTCTGTTCGACTCTGGAATAACATAGACCTAAGTCAGAAATGCAAGAACACTAAACACAATTCAAGCGTAAATTAAAAGATTTAAAACCCCAGCTTATTTTGGTACTGGACTACGAAAATTCGTAATAATACACACTCGATTGAGACATCAATGCAGTTAATTAAATGCAGATGTATTTGAAATAAATTTTGTTGCTACATGTAGTCCTTCATGAAAGTGTGACTCCCTGTATAAGGACGTCATACATTATTTACTTGAATATCCAGTGTACCAAAATGAACGCACAATCTTATTCAGACAGCTCAGTGATATGAATGTAAAAAATTGCTGGGATATTGAGTCATTACTCTTTTAACATTACAAACCAATTTGAGTATATTTGAAAAAGTCTTTCAATATATAAAAATACTAAAAGATTCCTACGAGTTATGTTAGGCATAGTTCATTTCATTTTGCTTATATAATTATAGTTCAACTTACATGTAAATATTGTTATTTCTTATTATATATATGGATGATATAGGAGTCTATGATAATGATTATTTCGCTGAACTTAATTACTCTTTATTTAGGGACCGACTCCGACCTGCCGTCTGGTGTTGTGTTTCCTCGCCGTTCATTGAAGATCTTATTGTGGCTTTGAGTTGTTATTACTCCCCTTTGGGTCGTTGTCTCTTTGACACATTCCCCGTTTCCCTTCTTTCTTCCACGATGTTTGCATAATGCATTCAGTTCTTCAATGCATAGAAATGTTAAAATATAGTGTAAATATTAGAAACTTGTTTTTTAGTTTTCATTTCTAAGACCGGTTGATAACTCCAGTAGTTCTTCGAGGGAGAAAATCTACCCACCGAACTTTCTGGCATCATTTATGCTATTTATTCGAAAGACAAACATAGACTTTAAGGGTTCATTTAAATTCCTGCATAAACATTTTGAGTGATTATCTGTATAACAACAAATAAATACCGAAATTTTTTATTAAATTTCAGCAATAACAGATAAGAAAATAATATCACAAAGTTGATGCTGAAAAAAAAGTCCCGTTTTCAAGATTAATGGGCCATCAATCACAGCGCAGTTTCTGTGAAAGTCTCGGTATCAGTTGTACACAAGGGTGGTGTTACGTAAATGACGTATCCTGTGCTGTTGAGTTCGATCGTGAACGCGGTGTCGTAAAAATGTTACGGCGTTTCTTTGAACAACACAACATTTTCTTCACTGTTTTAAATAATTCTTCTCTAAATCTCTTATGTATTATACTGTAAATAAAAGGATTGGATACACTGTTTATCAGATAAGATCTGACTAAAAAATTATACAACAAATCAGTTGAGTTATCGCCATCAAAGGCTACATGTAGAAATTTTAATATTCTTACACTTAAATGTGGAACAAATCCTATCACAAAAAATAATGTCACAGTTAAAAACACCACAGTTGATCCATTCAGACTGAATGACGATTTTCCAATAGCGAAGCTTTCTTGTTTTTTCATTGGAGACTCTGGAGCCTTATGTTTCCTCAGTTTTTGGGTTTCTTCTGAAGTTGCTATGAAAGTTAATCCATTTTTAGTTGCACCAGGCCGCCGTCCAAACAACGTAATTCCAATGAAGCAGTATGAAACTAACATTGTAATTAACGCTCCTAAAAACACTACCATGAGAATATATGTATACACTTTTCCAAGTCTTAATTTCCTGTTTTGGAAAGTAGTGCAGCCGCAAGTTGTAACGTTGCTATCGTCTACCGACACATCGATACTCTCGAGTCCAGAAAAACGCAACAAAGGTACAGAAAACAAACAAGCCAGTCCTACACAAAGTCCACATACCTTCTTGGCCCGACTTGGGGTCAGCAGGAACCGTGATTTATATCGGCACAAGTGAACATATCGGTCTATAGAAATCGCTACAAGTGTGAATCCTGACGCTAGGATTAGCAGGAATTCACTAAAACGCGCCAATTTACACAACTCGATAATTGTAAATGTAAAACTGTGTGTCATGTCATAAATCTCAAACGGTATTACAACAGTACAGCTTAGAAAATCAAAAATAGCTAAAGCTAATATAAAAACACGATTTGTAGTAGTCTTTGATTTTTTTGAATAGACATATATAACTAATCCATTTCCGATAAAACCAGTTATCAATAATGCACCGATCGAGAGGACCACCGGAAGTAATGGTTGTTCATCGTTTACTTTAGTGGCCAAAGTCCAGTTTGATATAACACATTGCTTGAAATCAGTAATATTTCTACTTGTATTACTGATTAATGTGAAGTTAAGTTCTTCCATGTCACTTTTGTATCCGTACGATTAAGCCATCTTTATTCTGAAAATGAATTAAAACATCTTTAGTGACAGATTGAGAATATGTATATTAAAGGCATATCTCTTGTGTTTCTTAAAATATTGATTAATATGGAAGCAGATGAGCCTTTATCTGTCTGCCAATGATTACTTAATGCATTCACAGAATCAATTGATTGTCGTTTGAAATAATGTCAGATTAACTTTAACGGTCTTGTGGGATTAACTAGTCTAGATGAAATGTAAACATTCATGCTAATGTAACTTTTCACTTTATATTAAATCTGTTTATCATATTTCAATATTAACTATATAGGAGTGACAATTCAATTTGATTCTATCATACCATCGCCCATCTACATCGCAGTACACAAACAGTCAACAGAACGCCATCAGATTTCTAGATGGAATATAAAAAAGTTTGAATCTCGCTTTGTTCAGTTAAACAATACAGCGGGAAATCTAGTGGTATAAAATTATCTCCCTTCTAGAAAAGCTCTTCTGTGATTATAACATTTTCTGATTAAAATAAGAGCATGACGACGAAAATAAACAACCGACAAAATGCTAATCATTTTTCTTCTAAAATATGCAAAGTACCTTCAATCAAAAAGTTTTTTTCATTTGTATATATAGAAGTCTATCACATGCACATGAAAACGTAGAATATTTCACATAATGGTTAATATATCATGAAACATATTGTTATTGTCTGTCCTGATTTCCTATATATTTGGGATATAAGGCTCTTTGTTGTTTTTATTTTTGGAGACAACATTAACACCATATGTTTATTCTTGTAGAGCACTCACGACATCTATTTTTTTCTCACATGCTTAAGTTCTCAGTGATTATTGTCCTGACAAAAAAAATATAAAGGAAGTGTAAAGTATAGTTCAGAGTCCATGCAATAGTTTGTTTCTGTTATAAAGTGATGTAAACAAATTCAGAGCAATGCCTTTATAATAATGGTTTAGGCATTTTTACTTTTAAATAAGTTAAGTGGGTATATTATTAGAAAAAATAATGCCTACATTCCTACCCCTACCCATCCTACATTCACTTGGGTTGCTTTGTTTTTTATCTGATGATTGGACCTTTTCTCGATTAACTTAATTAGTAAGAATTAGTCACTTGATAACTTAAAATTTATTACATATTCTATGTGTCCGAGGAAGAGTAGCAAAACTGTTAAATATCAAATGAAGATTCCACATTTTCTCCTCTTATTTATCACAGTCAACAATGACAGTATGTTCCAAAAACACGCTTCATATATTATATGAGTATAGTTTGCATAAATAGTCTCACAGAATGGGACTAAAAAACAAAATACCGAAATTAATGTTATTTTAAGTTCTGCATATGCGCGTTTCGACAACTTATGTCTCTTCAGTGCAGATGAAATCGGAACATTTGGAAAGATGTTTTTCAAGCGTAAAGTGTGATACTATGCTTTGTGGTGGAAGCCATGTATGAAGTAGGAAAGTAAATAAATGAACAGTCTAAGACCTTCTAAATATCATCATAGTGGAGGACATTTTTTTTTCATCATTATATAGTCATATGCTAAAAAAAATTTCTGCGCCCGGCAATGTTATCGGATCGGAATAAAAAGTGAAATCTTTATTAATGATATGTCATACATCATTCATTTCCTAATTGTTTTTTTGTTATAAAACGTTCCTTGCTGGTGGTCACTTTGTTTCAGGGCGAGAATGAAATTATAATCTTTGTTACAAATCTTAAATTCACCATTTCTGTAAAATTGGGTTCCATTTGCTTAATTACTTTTCAGACAAGGACTTATAATGCGTCCTTGCTTTCAGAGGAGTTTATAAAAATATGGTTTCGCCATGTTCCCCGCTTGTGGTCTTCTTTGTTTTCGGAGTGGAACTATACGAGAAATATTTGTGAAATCCTAAATCTCCTAACCATCATTCATGTAAAGTTTAGTTCAGTCTCTTACAGCAGTTTCAGAGGAATTGATCAAAATATGATAAGTTAGCAGAGGACATTTTCTATGCTTGCGGCCTTGAAGGAAATGAGCAGACCACATATTATTCCTTTAAATATGTTGCAGATGCAAAAAGGTAAGGAACAACGAATGTCAAGTGATGGTGATAGCTTAGACTTATCTTTTGGTCAAGTTAGCTGAAAAGTTCCTTATATTGATCGTGAAGTTGTAGTGGTAATTCATAAAAAACAATGGCATAAGCAATGAAGGGATATAGTGTAAATGCAAATGAGACAAAGTCTCTAAAAATACATGTAACAACTCCTTCATTGTTGTTCTTTATCTTGAAATCACCATGAGGCATTCGACAATGAGTTTTGCTCATACCTTATTGAAATCACCATGAGGCCTTCGACAATGAGTTTTGCTCATACCTTATTGAAATCACCATGAGGCCTTCGACAATGAGTTTTGCTCATACCTTATAGTAAACTAAAGACGACTCCTTGCATCGGTTTGAGAGCAGTTCATTGCTAATTGGCGTCAACGCTACATCCATTATTATCATCATCCATGACTGTGGGGTTGTCTACAAACATCAAATTGGCTTGCAAAGTGTTCTTACAGTCGCTGTCATCCGTTGCCCGACAAAAGGAATAACAGAAACTTAAACTACCACAGGGCCTCATCGAATCAAAAGTAAGAAACTTGGCATAATAAAATCATGAGATGTGGGTACAAGAAACAGGTGGTCAGAATAACAATTTGATAATACAAAACAATGTCAAAATTTTAAAATATGATAGTGCATCAATATGAAAAATTGTCTCACACACAAGTGAACAAGTAAAATTTAGCAGTAGAGAAGTCCTATAAACTTACTTTATAAATGTTATAAAATCCAATTGTTATCTCAGTCATGTTACATTAGCAGAAAAACATTCTCGTTTCTACTCAAATAATGTGTTGGGAAGAGGAATTTCCGAAAATTTTGTGATCTTCCTTGATTCATTGTTGTGTTTAAACAGGAAATGGAAACTCGGTTATTAACTTTAGGGTTAGTACACGGTGTAGACTCACTACATAGTCATTCGGACAAACGTCAAAGCTGTTCGGATGTCCTGGGTGAAAATCTAATTAATATGCACTCATCATGAAAGACACGTATGCTACTTGAAGCTGTTCAAGATGCTTCATCAAAACCACTTAATATAAACGTCACGATAAATATCACCAAAAACATTCTAATTAGATAGACAAAAAGGTATTTCTTCAGAAGCAAACACTCCTTTCTCGAAAAAAAATAATGTATATTCTCATGAATAATGTATGATAAATCATCAGATACAGGACTTTCTAGGCAATTTTTACCCTATGTGACGAGACAGTGATGGCATTAACTAAGTTTTAGCAATGAATAATATCAGCATTTATTTAATGAAGAGAAAGTTTGTATTCTCTTTACTCAGGATAAATGCGTGGTGATTTTCCATGAGACAACACACGAACATTTTCCAGAAACTCAAATCGAAAGTGGTCAATCCTAAGGATTTTTAAATCCATGTTTGATTTTGTTAATATTTTGAATAGGTACAATGTACGAAAAAATGACTTTGAAATTTGAATTTAAAAATAGATTAGGTAAACAAGTAAAAAATTCTTCAATTTTATTCTGGATGAAATAAAAACAAACTTGGAAAGCTAACACTTAGAAGTGATGAAATTAAAAAAAATAGGAAACTGAATGTCCAATCATAGTTAAGCATCAATGCGGAAGACAAGCAAATACACTATACGGTCATTCCGATGACAAACAAAGCGAATCACTCATGTACCATTAACGAAGTGCTTCTACTAGGCCCAGGCTAATGATGGGATTTGGTTGTTTTGTGTCCGTTGGATTGTATAACATTTTAATTTTAAATAAACCTTCGTAAATATTTAACAAAAAATGATTTTGGATGTTTCAATAAAATATAAGGATATTTTTGTATTTTTTTTCTCTCGACAAGGTTCCTTGAAGGGATGGAAACTCCATAATAAATAACAAAATACCGAAGTTACGGTTAATTTTATTTCTACATATGCGCATTTCGACAATCTATATCTCTTCAGTGCAGACCAAATTAAAACATTTGGAGATACATCTACAGTGTGTAAAAGCTGATAGAGGACAAATTACCAATAGAATCTAAATAGAAAAGCCAAAATCAGCTAAGGACAAGCTATGCCAGAGGGAGAAAATTCTTAGTTTTGAGCATAATTTTGTTAAATTTAGATCTTGCAAGTTTCATAACAAAATTGGTTTTCTGACCAGCGCAAAATTACTGGCTACTGGGTTGGTGAATACCTTCGACCAGCAAAGGCATCGGTCCAATGGTAATAAATAACAAAATACCGAACTTACTGTTAATTAACATATGCGCATTTCGACAACTTATGTCTCTTCAGTGCAGACCAAATCAAAGCATTTGATAAGCCATATACCGAAATATTTGTAAACGCTGATAGAGAATGAATTAAAAATAAATGATTTGACCTCTGCCTTCGGTTTTATCCCTTTCCACTTTCAAATAGGAAATACTTACAATGGCCGAAAATTACAATCAAATGCCACAATCAACCAGGGAACTGCACAAGAAAAACAATGAAAAGACAGAAGACAAAGGTAGAGAATGATAGAAATTTGAGATCGCCTCAAAGTCTTGGTTCAACCAATCATTTACCCCTCACAAATGATAATACCCGTCAACAGTACGGAAAAAATTACAGGTTGGCAAAGATTCATGCCAATCGACTCCGAAATTTTTGTTTTTGAAACAGATAAACAAATTATTTTATATTACATATGGGATTAAGAGTTTGGTGTAAGTGTAGCTTCAAATACTTGTCTCCCTTGAAATTCTTAAGTGGGCAATCTCTCTCTCTCTCTATTTGTCACACGTGATTTGCCATTCCCTTTAAGCCACTTACCATGTTAATAAGTGAACGTAATAGGCTAATAAGTAAACTTGTCTCGTTTAGTCAGGGTTTCACGTACAGAGTATATTGAACTTAACCTATTTATCTAACAAGTACCCTTACACAAGTGACAATCAGACTTAAAAGACTTACTTAGCTAATACGTTGATTTTTTTTACATATACACAACCATTAACAATGAAAGGAAATAACGCTATTCAATTAATGTTAAGAATCCAAAAAAGTACGAAAAATGGGGAGTTCCGTTGTGAACACGTACCTTAAATAAAGACCTTCTCAATAATTAATCCACCATGAAAATTTGAAGTTTTCCTTCATTTTTGTCAGAATATACACTATTAAGAAAAAAAAATCTACCTGTATGTAAAAAACTGCCATGAACTTCGCGTTACGGATCGGTTGATTGTTTTTGTTATCAAAATAGAGATAGGTTTACTGATAATATACACGCCACAGTTATTGACTGCAAAAATGTCTGACATGGTTCTAAAAATAGTCCTATTTTTTAAGGATCTTATATGTATTGTGTTATTTGAAAACATTAGAATAGGCAAAAGCTCAGGTTATCAACGGAATATTGAACATCAGGAATGAAATTGTACAATTGTCCACATTCACAAAGAACCACTGACATGACCCAAACATGCCCTCTTATTTTATTAAAAAAATATTATGGCTAGTTTCTTGGAAAACAACAAATCTTAACAAAGACAAGTATTAGCTTTCAAAAAAAGCTTGCCTGACCTCGGCATATAATTTTCAATTTGTCAGATATTTCAGATAATTTTTCAAATTGATTGTCGTTCATTGCATATGCATTTTTTTCTATTTGTTCATTATACATACTNTGTGACATTTGATATTATGTGTACCATGAGGGTCAACAGTAAAAATTCAGTGCCTTGACTACATAAGTATATATAAACTATAAACAATATAGCCTAAGCTGTAATTATTGCAGCCTATGCTACAGTAATATTGCCCCTGCATAGTATTTTTAAAACCCATGCCACAAACTTTTGTTTTTTAGCCTAGACCATTGTATTCATAGCTCTATGAGGTTCATAAGTAAAATTACTGACTGTGCTGTAAAATTATAGCCTAGGCTGTTATTATTGAAACCTTTGCTATATTTTTATATATGTATTGCATATGCTTTAATATTTTACAAATGTCTTTTGAGGACCAAAAGTGTAATATAGCCAAAGCTTTAATTCTATGCTGCATAGGCTATATTTTAAGAGATGACTGTCATTTTTACATCAACAGGCGTTTCAATGGGTATTTTTATAACTCATCCTGACGACGCTCAAACACAAAACCAACATCTGTTGGTTAAATTCTAGTCATGAATTTCATACTTTATTTCAGCACTGAAGAGACATAAGTTGTTGAAATGCGCATATGCAGAAACTAAATTCACAGTAACTTCGGTAATTTGTTATTTATAATTTGAGCTTTAATGAAGGAATCTAGTACATGGTTGTCTGATTTCAAAATAAGATGTGGAACTTATTTGCAACTTTACTAGCTCTGCAGTAGATGATCAATTTATGAAATTAATTCTATCTAATGAAAATAGCTGGGTCTGAACTTTATTTAATTGAGACCTACAGAAATCAAACTACATATATAATATATAATAAATACCCAAGTTGCATAAAAACGGTAAATTTCGTTATATGCTGTACACGTGTTTCAAGGAGTAACCTCTCATCAGCAGCATAAAAATCAAACAATATGGAAGCCATAATCCAAAAGTAGTAAAAAAAATCCACGCGTTACAAAAAATATCGAAATAGGAGGCCTAATTCCATTCCAAGGACACCCACCGAGTGCCATACACGGAATGAAGCCTCAGTATTTTTAAATGGTTAGAATTTTGATAAAAAAGTAAATTTCTATAAAACGCAAGGTAAATTTTTCATGTCAGACAAGTCTGACTATTGGGCTGGTGATTACCCTCGGGGATCTCTGGTCCACCAGCAGTGGTATCGGCCCAATGGTTTCAAAATACAATAGATACCCAAGTTGCATAAAAACGGTAAATTTCGATATACTGTACACGTGTTTCAGGAATAACCTCTCACCAGCAGCATTAAAATCAAACAATATGGAAAGCCATAATTCAAAAGTAGTCAAAAAAGTACTAGTTACCAAAAATATCGAAATAGGAGGCCAAATTCCGTACCAAGACCATCCACCGAGTGCCATACATTGAATGAAGCCTCAGTATTTTTAAATGGTTAGAATTTTTTTTATAAAAACAGTAAATTTCTATAAAACGCAAGGTAAATTTTTCATGTCAGAAAAGTCTGGCTATTGGATTGGTGAATACCCTCGAGGACCTCTGATTCATCAGCAGTGGTATCGGCCCAATGGTTTCAAAATGCAATTTCCAAGTTGCATAAAAACGGTAAATTTCGTTATGCTGTACACGTGTTTCAAGGAGTAACCTCTCATCAGCATCATTAAAATCAATCAATATGGAAAGCCATAATCCAAAAGTAGTAAAAAAAGTACTCGTTACCAAAAATGTTGAAATAGGAGGCCAAATTACGTACCAAGGACATCCACCGAGTGCCATACATGGAATGAAGCCTCAGTATTTTTAAATGGTTACAATTTTGATAAATAAGTAAATTTCTACAAGAGGCTCTAAAGAGCCTGTATCGCTCACCTGTGTCATTGCTGACACAATAAGTCAAAATAATCCCAAAGTTTAACGGTCTCATTTTCAAGTTTCTTGACAGACATTGACAGTTTCTTGACAGGTATATTGACGATATCCTTACTATTGACAATCCCCAGTTTTTAGCTTATGTTGACACCATTTACCCACAACAACTGAAACTTAATAAGGCAAACCATGATTCTAAAAACTGCCCTTTTCTGGATCTAAGTATCATCATTGATTCTGGTAAAATAAAAACTAAGGGATGATTTTGATTTTACTATTACTAATTTCCCCTTTCTTGACGGCGACGTTCCCCTAGCTCCATCCTACGGGGTGTATATATCTCAACTTGTACGATTCGCTCGCATTTGTTCTACCCTTGATGATTTTAATGAGTGTAACCTTACTCTCACATCCAAACTTTTACAACAAGGTTACAGATTTCATAAATTATTAAATACTTTTAAGAATTTTAACAGAAGGTATGAACATTTGATATCTAGATATGATGTGACTCGAAAACAGCTAATTACAAATGGCATTTCTCATCCTCGATTTTATGGAAATGTTGTTAAAAAATGTCAAAAACTGATAAATAATCCAGAAAAACTGGGACGTAACTTACATTCTTTACGTAATAGTGGATATCGACGAGATATTCTGAACAAATCTGTTAAATTGGCTTTGGATACAAGTGACCTGAAGACTTTACATATATACTGGCCTCTCACTGATACTGCCGATTTCTACTGAAATACATGAAGACTCTTTACTAAACCCTTCGGGGAGTTTTGAGTTTGATTTTTCTTCCGTAGTGCGACAGTGTTTTACCAGCAGACTAGATTCCTTGAGCTAGCCGGCAGTTTAGCGGCGAGCACTCTTTGACCCTTCTTTCAAAATAACGTTTTGTCATATGCTTTTGTCTGTTTCAAGATAGTGGTCACTGAGTTAGTAGTCTACCTGTATTGGGTTTTATTCGCATGTTTATGATACTATAGGGAAACGGGATAGAGAAAGGGGAGGTTTGGGTACCCATAAACCGGTTTAACCCTACCACTGGCTTTTGCTAGTGCCGGTACCAAGTCCGGCTATCCCGAGTTCCTATCGTTATTTATGTTTGTCTCTTGTTTTCATTATTGTTTTTCTGGTGCAGTTTGCGTGTGAATTGTGGCATGTGATTGTAGTTCTTGGCCATTGTAGGTGTTTGCTGTTATCCTGTTTTTGTAATTGATGTTATATGATCCAAAATTAAAGAATGCTCCCCATTAGCAGCTGTTTTTGATGGGGCGTAGACCAACTGTCACCTTTCTTGAAGAAGACCATCTAAGGATCATTGTGCCTCACTTTGGTTCCAATTGGCCTAGTATTTTCAGTAGAGAACTTTGAATGATTTCCCAAGGCGTCCAATGTTAAACAATATGCGTGGCCCCGCTGACTGCCATCTTGGATGCTATGCGGACATATTTTATGAAGGGGACCAAGAAAGGACCATTGTGATCAAGTATGATTCCAATTAGCCATGTACTTTCATATAGGAGAAGATCTTTATCTATATGGTCCAATATTAAAACCACGTTCCCACTGGCGGCCATCTTGGATATGATGTGGACATGCCAAACACATTTAAAAGGGGCCACCTAAGGACCACTGTGACTAAAGTTGGTTCCTATTGGCCAAGTATTTTCAGAGGAGAAGATTTTGTCCAATTTTCGACAAAGTTCCCCACTTGCGGTCATCTTGGATGAAGTGCAGACTTGCCGGACACAATTTTTCAACGGGACCACCCAAGGACTGTTGTGACCAAGTTTGGTTCCTATTGCCGCAGTGGTTTCAGAGAAGATCTTTGCATGCTTTCCCATCGGGTCCAATGTTAAAACCGCGTTCCTCGCTGGCGGCCATCTTTGATATGATACGAACTTGCCAGACATTTGTTTTAAAAGGGGCTACCTAAGGACCATTTTGACCAAGTTTGGTTCCAATTGGCCCAGTAGTTTCAGAGGGGAAGATCTTTAAATATAGGGTCCATTTTTTCGACAAAGATCCTTCTGGCGTGTTGACTTGCCAGACACAATTTTAAAGGGGACCACCTAAGGACTATTGTGACTAAGTTTGGATCCAATTGGCCCAGCGGTTGCAGACAAGATGTTTGGGTGTAAAATTTTCGACATACAGACCACAACACAGTGATGGAAACAACACACCATTGCATAGCTAGGTTAATACAATAGTCAATGCATTCTATGAAGACAAGATGCTACGTAAAGACTTAACATAAAAGGATAATTGCATGAAAGACAAGCATTAATCACTTAAGATATACTGTACATTTATATACAAAAATGATTAAGATGTGAAATAAGTAAAGTTTATGGAAGTGCTTTTGCGAAAAATTGTAAAAATTTGTACAAAAACTTTTTTTGCTCTTGATTATGTAACAAATATTTTTTTAATAATGTGATAGCAGGGAATTTCTCTAAAACTTAAAAGAGAAAAGTAAACCAAAGAAGATTTGAAAACAGAATTTAAAGGGAAATAACCCACTAACCAAATTGCATTGAAAAAAAAAATGGTGAAAAACAGTCAATAACTTCTACACAGGCATTTGCATTTTCTTCAAAATTTCAGAGTATGTAGATCTTGATATGCTGAACATTTTTCTAATAACACCTCAACTCTATCTGTTACAGTTTTTGAAATAAAAAATAAAAAATGCACAAATTTTGAAAATTTTACGGAAAAAGGGCTGTAACTCCGAGACGGGTTTTCCGATTTTTCTTCGAATTGTAGAGCAAATAGATCTCGACATTCCGAACAATTTTACCCCATGTCAGATTTTTGATATCTGAAACGGTTTTTGAGTTATTTGCCAAAAACAGCAATTTACCCCTATGATCTATTTTTAGTAACAGCGGCCATGTTGTTTGGTCCTCGGACTAACCGAACATGTTTTTAAAACTACATACCCTGCTGATGACCCAGGCCAAAGTTTGGATTAAATTGACCCAATGGTTTTAGAGGAGAAGATTTTTGAAAAAAAAGTTAACGACAGACGACGGACGCCGGACGCCAAGTGATATCAAAAGCTCACCCTGGCATAGCCATGTGGGCTAATAAAACGAAAGGTAAATTTTGCATGTCAGCCAAGTCTGACTATTGGGCTGGTGAATACCCTCGGGGACTTCTGGTCCACCAGCAGTGGCATCAGCCCAATGGTTTCAAAAAACAATTAATACCCATCATATTACATATGATGTGAGAAAATAACCGCCTTGTCTCCATTTTTTTCTTTTGACCCTCTTGGTACACTTCAACACCAAAAGAGTCTCGACAAATTATAGCCACTGCGACTCTAAAGTAAAATAATAAATAGATAGTTTTGACCCTCATGGTACACAACACTGTAGAAAGTTTAAAAAATATAGCCTCAGCTGCAAAAAATTGAGCATAGGCAATAACAATGTAGCCAAAACTAAAAAAAATACAGACAAATCTACATATTTACAGAATATGCACAAAATTTTTACTTTCGACCCTGATGGTACACCATATGATATTTCCATTGCAGCATGTGTATTGTTCGTTTCTATTAAAAAAACCCACAGATTCAGATTTAATACTAATTTTTAAGTGAAAAAAAAGGAAAATTCTCGTCCGTAAATGATCTATGAGTATAAAAAACTTCGATAACTATATTGAATGGTATTAATGGATTATATCTCAAAAAACTAAAAAAATATTGTAATCAATGTTTCAGAGGCCTGTCATCATCAAAACGGGATAAAGTCAAAACTTGTTTTAATTGATATATACGAACACATAAGCATCTAGAAAGCACATTTTAACATCGCCATGTCCAACGTTCCGTGCTAAATGCATGATATAGGATATTCTTCCTGTAAGGTTTACGATTATTCAGTTTATTTAAACAGTGCAACAAAAATCATTGCGTTTTATTGAAACAATATCAATAATTTTTTGTCATTACAAATAAAAAAACCCATAAGTTTTATCAATATTAGACAATTGGTATTACAACACAAACTATGCTTACCTACCAATAATACTAAATCTTATCCTATATTATGATAAATATGTGTCAGTGTAATAATATTTGTCAACATTTTCATTAAATCATCCCCATCATATCCGCCGGATATTCATCATTAGTTGATTTCCGTAACTACTAATCATTCACGAAGTAAATGTGGCCCATTTAGTATCAATGTCCAAGTACAAAAACAGTTGAACACGTCACCTTTCAACTACAAAATGAGGCAATACTGCACACAGATGCTATTTTCCTTATAAGGACATGCTGTATTGTGTATTGTTAATGGTAGGATCAATGCATTGATATTGACATAGTATAATTTACTGACTCAAATTAAGCAACAATTAAACAGGTTTTATTTTATTTTATTACAACTGGATCAATGTCTGTGTCTGTAAAAATGTAAATCTATGAAGCTACCACTAACAGAGTAGTCTAGTTACTTGGTGTTTGCTGGGATGTTAGTTTTCGAGGACATCACAAATAGTCAATTACTTTAAAGCCCCTCTTACACTACACCGTATAACGCGAACGAATGCCGAACGTATAAAAATAAATTATATTATAGGGTTATTGCATGAATATTGGGGAATATTGTCCCGAGTAGAATTTTATATTGCACGAGCTTGCGAGTGCAATATACATTCTACGAGGGATAATATTCCTCAATATTCATGCAATAACCCTTTTATTGTATAGCAACGCTAAAATTTCTGTTAGAAATTGGATTTTGGTTGTCGATGACGTCATAAAATTTAGGTCATATTTGCACTAGTGCAATATGGAAATTTATTGCACGCTTACATTTGGTTGCTTTCTTAGGGAAATATTATGTTGCTATACAATAATATAATATATTAAAAATATACGTTTGTCGTCCGTTCTTTGTCCGGTGAATACGGTACAAGTACAGTGATGTCCGTTTTGTACGGTGAAAATTTTTGAACATGTTCAAAACTTGGAACGGACATATACCACACAAAATGTCTGGTGAATGTACGGTAGGTTTTCGTTTTGTTCGGTTCTTATGCGTTGTTTATACGTTATTCATTCGTTACTTGTCTGTCTTCCATCCGCTCATGTACGGTAGATAAAATGGGTGAAACGGACTTTAACCGAAGAGATAACGGATAAACCGTTCGAGTACCGGACTTACAGCAGAATTCAAACGGAGGAGCATCGAATAAAATGGATTTACAAAAATATATGTTGTGCAATGACCAAAATTAAAATTAATGTAATAAACAAAATAAAAATTGAAAAGAAGATAATAAGCACATTTTAACATATATTTAAAAAAAAAGTGAAAACAGTTAATTAAAATTAACAAGAAAGGAACAGAAAGGAAGGCTCATATTTTCGACCTTGTGGCTTCATCTATGAGGCAACCGGACGGAAAACCAAAATGATGGTCCTGTCAGAATGAGAGAGACTTTAACCGCTGAAGAGTAACAGAATTTATCTAGTTGCCCAATAGTTAGAGGCCATTAAGCCGATAATTTTAGCCATAATTTCTAATCCGTTCTTCTGATTTTTAACTGGTCCTTTTACTGTATATAATTTGTCCTTTTTACCTTTTAAAATGTGGCCTACTTTTGCCATTCTTATTTTGCTTAAATCAAATTTACAACGGTTGCTTATTATGTGATCACCCAATAAAAGGTGCTATACACTACTTTTATAAGTTGCTTATTTAATTTAGTAATTGCAAGAGTTGTGCATTGTTAGTTGATTAAAAAATTTGTCCATCAGTTTCTCGCCATTTAAAAACGTTATATGTGTTTAGCAGCATCCGCTACCATAAAGACTACATGTAACTTTAACCCGATCCTGGTCTTGAGCATCTTCAATGGGATTTTTTGCCTTGGGTCGTTTGTGAAGAAGTTTGACTGTAACCCGACAGTTATTTTCTTAGGCAAATTCTATTTGTCATTTTGGGAAAATGAATTTCATTGGTCAAACATGCCGCAATGATTAACTGTGTAAAATAAGTTGCTTAGCGGTCGTAAGACACAGGTATCGTCTTTTAAAACGATAGTTACCTATTCAATTCGTTTTTACTCGGTGCTCGTTCGGTACGTTTTCGTTAACAATCCGTTTTATTCGGTACTTGTTCGGTATGTTACCGTTGCAAATACGTTTTATTCGGTGCTTTCCCGGTAGGGTTCCGGTGTCAGTTCGCTGCGCGTTCGGTTTATTCGGTGCCAGGACTGTGCATGTACGTTTTGTTTACTGTATACCACCGGTTTTTGTGCGATTTCATTGTATTTCTCGAACGAACAAAAATATTTACCACCGTACAAAAATGATTTTTATCCGTTCCTCATACGTTAATGCTATACGGTGTAGTGTAAGAGCGGCTTTAGTGTCTCTTGACTTGTAAGTTTCTGAGAATATTACTTATAGAGTCTGTTGGGTTTTGGTCTAAAATGATAACACCGACCCTGTAGTCCAGAACTTCGGTCTCTGCTAGGCTGTTAGCCTCACAGGATACATATATTACTAGTAGCCCAGTTTTTCGATGTCTGTTGTATTGTCATTTTCCGAGGGTATAGACGGTATTCCAGAACATCATTGTTTGCTGGGTTTTCAGTCTCGAGAGTAAATCCAGTATTCCCGTCCTTCGGTGCCTACAGTAGTCCACTACATTAATGTTTACTGGGTTGTCCGTCTCGAGTGTATCACCAGAGGCCCATTTTTTTCAGTTTAATTGTTGCCTGTCTCGAGGCTAACGTCAATAATCCAATACTTATCCGTTATCGAGAGTTTCACCAGTTGTACCTTACTTCAGTGTTTATTGGGTTGTCCATCTCCAGGATATCATCAATAGTCCGGTACTTCAGTGTTTATTGGGTTGTCCATCTCCGGAATATCATCAATAGTCCGGTACTTCAGTGTTTATTCGGTTGTCCATCTCCGGGTTATCATCAGTAGTCCGGTACTTCAGTGTTTGTTGGATTGTCAATCTCCAGGATATCCTCAGAAATCCGGTATTTCAGTATTTGTTGGGTTATCTGCCTCGAGGATATCCCCAGAAAAAGTCTTTCAGTGATTGCTTGGTTTTCAGTCCCAGAGGGTATCATAAGTAGTCATGTATTTAAGTAATTGGTAGGTTGTTAGTCTCGAACGGTATCATAAGTATTCCTGTACTTAAGTGTTTGGTATAGGTTGGTAGTCTAAAACGGTATCATAAGTATTCCTGTACTTAAGTGTTTGTTAAGTTGTTAGTCTCGAAGGGTATCATAAGTAGTCCTATACTTCAGTTTTTGCTTGGTTGTTTTCGAGATTATCACAGGTAGTCCGGTACTTCAGTGGTTGTTAGTTATCGAGAGTATCACCGGTAGGTCTGGTACTTCAGTGGTTGTTTGGTTGTTAGTTTTCGAGAGTATCACCGGTAGTCCGTTACTTCATTGGTTGTTTGGTTGTTAGTTTTCGAGAGTATCACCGGTAGTCTGGTACTTCAGTGGTTGTTTGGTCGTTAGTTTTCGAGAGTATCACCGGTAGTCCGTTACTTCATTGGTTGTTTGGTTGTTAGTTTTTGAGAGTATCACCGGTAGAATGGTACTTCAGTGGTAGTTTGGTTGTTAGTTTTCGAGAGTAACACCGGTAGTCCGGTACTTCATTGGTTGTTTGGTTGTTAGTTTACGAGAATATTACCGGTAGTCCGGTACTTTGTTGTAAGTCTCCGAGGGTATGAACATGTCCGATACTTCAGTTTTTGTTGGGTAACTAGTCCCGACGGTATCCACAGTAGTAAAGTACTTTTGTGTTTGTTGTTAATCCAGGGCGGTATCGCCAGGTCTAGTTGTTCGCTTCATCACTTTTGAACAGTGTTTGTTTGATTGGTTGTCATGACGGTAACACCGGCAGTCCAGAACTTAAGTGTTTGTTGAGCACTTTGTCCACTGGGTACCATCAGTATCGTATTAAATCAGTGCTTATTAATTTGTCAGTCTCGAGATTATTTAAGTGTTTAAAGAGTACTTCAATATTTGTTGGGTCGCTAAGAAATCGCTAAGAAATCACCAGAAGTCAGGTACTCTGTGGAACCTCATAGGATGTTATCCTCAGAGGGTATCACTAAAAGTATAGCATTTTGTGTATTCTGGTTTGCAGTTTCTCCCATTGTAGCACAAGTAGTCCAGTATTGGATGCTGATCCAAAAGCTTTACATTATGTCCTCGTGCAAACAAATGTCCTTAGCCGCTTTCAGTAGTTTTTCAGGTTCGTTAGGCTGTTTTCCCAATCACACCTACAGCATCTTTTGAATTGAAAGTATATTTACTGAAGATACAGAATTAAATCGTCAAAATGACCACATGGAGGATTAATTTTATTCATCAAGTGAGGAATTTTAAATACTAGTAATTATTATTCTATGGATTTTACTGTGGATCGTATAAAAGTCATTACTATCAGTAACATATTTCAAAATACCGAAGATACTATATTTAGTTTAAACAGATAGCAGTCTTGACAACTTAAGTCTCATTAGTGCAAATCAAATGTTAACATTTTGCAGACCCTAACCCAAATAGGGATGAAAGCTTATTTAGAACAAACTAAAAAAAGGATCAAACCAGCTAAGGACAGAACAATGCACTAATGAGATACCCCTTAGATTTAAATACAATTGACAGAAGTTGTCCGTAAGAGAAGACAACAACCATAGGGCATTCATCGAGTCACTTGCGAAAACACTTGATATAATAAAATGAGATATGGGCATTATAAACAGGATTTGAAAAAAAGTTTGGAAATTTCAAAAATAAAATACAACATTTGAAAGTATACATGATAGTGTATCCAGATGAAAAATTCACTCAACAACAAGTACATAATAACTGATATATATATATATAGATAGCATACATCTCTCGCACGTGTGTCCTGGAATACACAACTAAAACTGATATTTTTCTCTATGTTTAAAATATAATTTCAATGGGGTTACTCTGTATTGTATTGTGAGAGGAAACTTTGCACAGGCAGGCAAAAACTAATAAACACGGGAAGGATATGGTACTTGATTTAACTTGGTCGTTTCCCTAAACAGAACAGAAATACAATATATCTATATTTACAAAAAACTACCGTCATATCTTGTCGAATCTCCAGGAAACGCGTACAAACAAGCGCTTGATATTTAAACAAGAGGACATATGTTCAAACAAGTAATGGAATGCCAAAAGCTACTTCAAAGTTAATTTCTACCTTTTTCAGAAAAAAAATCAAAACTTTTCATCCTGATGGTATTATTATTTTAACTATTGCTTGGCAACAGGTTCCTATGTTATGCGTCGATTTTGCGTTGCGTGTCGGCCGGCTTCACTTCTGGTACGTGTAAATCGGTGTCACCATATGTAACGGGGTATGAAATAATCCGCTAAAAAAAAGGAAAATTAGTCTGATAAAGATGACCAGATATTATTGATGAAAAATGCCAGTGTTTATTCAGAGACCGCTTCGAAAGTCAGCAATCAGCATGTTTCATTAACCATGATAATTTTTAAGACACTACAGTGCACGGTAATCTGAGGAATTTCATTTTCATTTTAATTAATTATCGTTATCATTAAGTCATATAAAAGTAAGTGTCAACCAAACCGTCAATCCAAAACAAATAATCCAAGGAAACAACAAAGAAACAGAGACACAACATGAGTAGGACACAGAATAAAAAATGAAGACACACACACACACACACACACACAATGATGAACAACAAGGACCACGAGATACGGGTTATCGGGTTGGCCGTCAGCGGGACTGAGTTTACAGTGACTTCGGTATAAATTGCATGAAATTTATCAGAGGCGCCTACATGGAGGAAATGTACTGTACGATACATCCAATGTGTGTACATCATTGTAAATTTCACAATCTCCAGAAAATATTTCGCAGATATAAAATATTGTTCAAATATTTTGATGTAAAATTAACCTTTTTAATACAAATAGAATAAAAAAAAAGATAACAGGAAACACCTACAATGGCCGAAAAACACAGTCACATGCCACAAAGTAACAAGGAATGCACAAGAAAAAAAAAACACAATAAAAATACTGTCGGCTAGCTGAAGAAGCCTAGTCTGCTGGTAAAACACTGTCACACTATACTACAAGCATTTTTTATTAGCAATTGCATTGTTGTCTTATTTTTGTTGTCAGATATTCGAATTTGATTTTCATTTAGTCTATTTCATTCTAAGCAAATATCAACCAAATACACACGTATTATCCTCATGGATAAGGAATCCAGGTTGTATTCCGCCTCATTATCCACACTGTAGCTTGTGTATAGCAATTTATTCAAACAGATTTCAAAGTGGGGGAACTGTTTCAGAAATATAAAAGATAGATTCACAGACACATGTTGTCATAAAATAAATGTCCTTCTTCCCACATTTTTATTAATGAAAATATGTGAACCTAAAGTGTCGAACAACATGCATCGAGCAAATGAACATTATATTAACAGTCGATGCCACTGTTGGTGAATTGTTAGTCCTCTAGGGTATTTACCAGCCCATTAGTCCAGTACTTCGGTGATGGCTCGAAAACCGATTTTTGAAAATGACAATATCTAAATCAGAAAATTATGTTTCTTTCTATTTAGATCCTTTTGATTATTTGTTCTCTATCAGACTATGTAGACCTTTCGATTTCTGGATTTCCAATGATTTGATTTTATCTGCACATAATTTGTCGAAATGGCCATATGCAGATAGTAAATTTACAGTAACTTCGGTATTTTGTTATGTAAATAGAATGGGATGTTGTACTACAAGTGAAACAAGATTTTATCGGATAGAAATGGATTTTTAAAATTTATTTGCCGACATACTAAGAGATCGTATTTATAAAAACTCCCAAACCGAACAGTATCATATTTTTACTATGTGATTGCTAAATAAGAATGTCCCTGTATGGTATGCCAAGAGTGAACTTGTTATTTGGTGGTTCCCGTCAAAGTTTGTGATTTGCATTATCGTACTTATCCAAGATTAACATAGGGCCTATGGGAATGCATTCAGGGATCTTCTGCACTTGAACAAGTTTAACCGGTCCTGGGTTGGTCCTCTTTAAATATTGTGATTTCTATGATCATACATCATCCAAAATAGCTGCCTGTCGGGGACATAGTTTGATACCAACCCAGTAGTCAGTACTTTGGTGCTGGTCCGAAATTGCAAGTTTATTTGGAATTTGCAATATCTTATTTTAGAAAATTTTGTTTGAAACCAAGGAGTGTTTTCCTCGTTCATAGCTTTGTCCTTGACTAATTTTGGCTTTTAATTTAAATTATATTAGTTATCTGTTCTCTTTAGCCTTTACACAACTTTAGGTGTGCGGACTTCCAACTGTTTTGAATAATCTACACTGAGGAGACACGGATTATCGGATTGGCCGTCTGCGGGCACTGAATTAACAGTAACTTCGGCATTTCGTTATTTTATAGAGAACCATATCGGAAATGCATTCAATGATCTTCTCCTGTGAACTAACTGAAATCTTTTTACTGAGTTCGATCATAAAACTCCCTTGATGTATTCCTTCAAAATTTGTGAATTTTATGTTGGTAGCTCAGGTTCGATAGCCGAGAGCCTAGTGCATATGCATTCTATTACATTTATGTTTATTGGTACGAGCTGCCCCTACCCTTGTTCATTGATGTCTTTTGCTGATGAGGTGTGTCACCAAATTGTGACTCCAAAGTCATATAGATATGAGACGATAATAATTGCACATGAGACTCCTTTGGCTGGTCATTTTGGTATTAACAAACCTGAGAAGATTTTGAATCTTTTTTTGGCCTGGTATCAAGAAAGATTTGAAGTTTTGTTAGTTAATTAGATGGTAATAAACGATGAAAGGATAAGGAGTAAATGCACATGAGACTAAGTCTCTACAAAAACACGGTAGAACCCAGCAATGGAACAACGCTTTTTATTGTTGTTCTTCATATTGAAGTCACCATGAGGCCTTCAAGAATGAGCTTTGCTTAAATATCTCATAGTCACGACGACCCCATTTAGCTGAATTTATTGTAAATTGTCTAACATGCCACATACATGTCCTATTAATCCCATGTGTACGGGGTAGTCAGGAAACATACAATAAACTGGGAAATCGCTCTTACAATCACTGTTATCCGATGTCTGACAAAAATACTAGTGTCCTTAGCTAGTGGACATATACAACAAAAGTAAACCTAACTAAACTTAACCAACAAGTCCTTGCTTTTGTAGATCATTTAGTAGAATTATAATTGACTATGCCTGGTTCGGTTTGTATGTCGACTTTTTGTGCTTCAACTCTTTCCCAGAAGCCATATCTTTTCGGAATATCAATGCAAAGTCAATTACTTTGTATAATTCAGAGATATTCGAAAACACTAACCAGGGCCTTTTAAATTTCGAAAGTCTGACATTCTACGAAATCTGTACCAGAAATTGTATCATCTGGAACTGCATGAACGAGAAAATCTGAAACAACTGTTTATGAATATAAAACAGTTTATATACCGAACGAATCTGGAAAATCAACAGTATATTAGACAAGAAATGAAAAACTTTTTTTTTTTGGACAACGATTATATTGAACATAGTCAAAGTAATTACAGCTCGACTTGTATTCTTATGCCACAACCAAATGGATCTCATAGAATGTGTACAGATTGCAGAAAATAAAACGCCTTTACAAAATCTAATTCATTTCCAATATCTAGGATTTTAAAGAAAAAGTAAGCACAAGTAAATATGTAACGAAAAGTGATTTTCTTAATGGTTTTTGGCAGGTTTCACTAACAGATGAACCAAAAGAATTTTAGCATTCGTTTCACCAGACGGGGAGTATATTAAGTTATGGCGTTTGGAATGAAGAAATCACGGGCAACATTTCAGAGACTTGAAAATACTGCTTTGGCTGACCTAACTGTGACGCATATATTGACGATTCGATTTTATATTCGAATTCATTCGACAATCATCAACGGACTACCAGAAAATTCTTCATTCGACTCACCGACACCACAATACCAGTCAACTATGTAAAGAATGAATTCTGCCACGTTTCATTCAAATATTTTGGACATGTTATGGAACAGGGCCAGATTAAAGATGTAGAGTCTAACGCGATCTCTGAATTTCCTGAACCTACATATAAAAGACAACTATAACGATTTCTTGATATGACTTGCTATTATCCAAATTCTGTTGTTATTTTTCAGTTAGTGCTAAATCTTTGACAGACCTATTAAAAAGGGAAGTAAATTTGTTTTGAATAAAATGTGCCAAGTTTCATTTAACAAATTAAAAGCTTTACTCAAAAGCACTATTTATCTAAATCTTTGACAGACCTATTAAAAAGGGAAGTAAATTTGTTTTGATTAAAATGTGCCAAGTTTCATTTAACAAATTAAAAGCTTTACTCAAAAGCTCTATTTCTCTTAACAGGTGGGTGTCCTTGGTACTGAATTTGGCCTCCTATTTCGATATTTTTTGGCAATGATTACTTCTTTTTTTACTACTTTTGGATTATGGCTTCCCATATTGTTTGAATTTAACGCTGCTGATGAGAGGTTATTCCTTGAAACACGTGTACAGCATAACTAAATTTACCGTTTATTATGCAAATTTGGTATTTATTGTATATTGAAAAAAAGTTTTAAATTAACACTTCCTGATTTTTAAAAAATATTTATGAATGATTAACTGTCTGTTACTGGTTGTTTTAATCTGTTATTTAATCTTGACAATTAAAATATCTTCTAGTCTGAAACCACAAGACCAATTCGCCATTTCAGAAAGAAAGGAATTGTTGGGGCTGTGGTTGTATTTTAAATTTTGGTGTTCGAACATTCGATTTTCAACCAATGTATTTACATTATTTACGTTCTTACCTGCTCTACCGATAATGATTAGTCTTTGATAATTACAACAACAAAAAAAATCATTTATCGAAATGAAAAAGCATATATAAAGACTTTCGTGCGATCTGAGAGATATAACGAATTAATATATATTTTAATAAAATAAAAAAAACTCCCCAAAATATTAATTGAAACAATCGAAATCCTTTACAGACAGTACTAAAAAATGTAAGAGTCGTCTTAAATGTAAAAAGGGGACCTTTATCGCAATTTCAGAAATGCAGAATATTTCAATTCATTTTTACAACAGCTGCAAGCAGTTGTAGTGGAGAAATTTATTGTATATTTATTTTATGTGTCACAGTTATATAATGAATTATATTCAGAGACTTAAAAAGTAAGTGAGAACCGAACCGTCAGTCTGAAAAGAACAATCCAACGACAATGGCAACGTCGGAAAAACGAAGAAACGAAGACATAACATGAGCACGGCACAGAAAAGAAAATGAAGACACGCACATATACAAAAATGAACAACACAGACCCAATAAAAACCATGGGTGAGATCTGGTGAACCCTAAGAGTAAGCATCCCCTGCTTCTCATAAGTACGATGGCCGATAGCGGCCGTACAATAAACGCTGAAGATCGGTTGAAATTTGTCCCTATATGCGCGGGACAATAAATGCAGTTGCGGCAAAATGCCCCAGTTGCGTTTTTTGTCCCTAGATTAGGGACAAAAAATTCATGTGCAGCAAAATGCCCCAGTAGCATTTTTTGTCCCTAGTTTAGGGACAAAAAATGCATGTGGGGCAAAATGCCCCAGTGGCGTTTTTTGTCCCTAGTTTAGGGACAAAAAATTCATGAGTGGCATAATTTAACACAAAGTGCAGAAGAGTACACTGAGCCCATTATGTCTATATTATCAGCATTCCTTTCGAAAGTTATGCAAGGTTAAGATAATGCAATAAATCAACATAATCGTGTGTAGTTGAGGGTCTTGTCGATGTGCATTTTTTTCAAATTTTTTTAATATATCTCTCTTTCCGTAAATACTAGAATTAATTCTAATATATCTTTAATACAAAATTATGTTCCGAAATGTCTATTTTTCTTAAAATATGTCGCATATTTGTTTATTGTGTTCTTGCTTCGCGTTAACGTTTCCGTAATGACCCTTAGTGCACAGTGATTTTTATTGTCTTCTCACTTATAAAAACAGCACTAACAGACGGAATGATACTAAATTTACAAGAACTTTTTAAAGACCATTTGAATCTGTAACAAATTAATTTCATTAACAAATTTTGTTATGTTTTAGTATGAGAACAATTTAAATTAGATTACCAAAAATTATAGAACAAAGAAACCAGCAAAGCAAAAGTTGAAATTATTAAAACTTCAACATTATAA